>VYZP01056134.1:3190-13524 GCA_013400635.1 Hypocryptadius cinnamomeus
TACCCTGCTCTCCTCTTGCTCTCCCTCCCACTCCACATGGTTCATCGTCACTGCTTCTCCTAACCCTTGCCACACCAGTTTCCAGCCAAGTTTCTCACCCCAATCCCAGCCATCAGACATCAAGCACATTCAATTCTCAACTCCCTGCTCTTTCTCCTGCACCAGGCTCCTTGCCCAGTCAGTCCCAGCTCCCTCCCAATTTGGATCCTTGTCTAAGACATGCCCACCTCACCTCCAGTGCACCAATGACCTGTTCCTTGTCCTAATTCCAATGCATATCATTCAGGTCATGTTTTCACTCATTCTCTGTAGTTTCTTTGCCCTGGCTCAGTAATTCTGCTCCCTCTTCGTTCATTCTCCATATCACAATCCAGCTCTGCTGGAAGCTGCTGTCCTGAGGGCTGCTAAGTTACAAGGCCATTAGAAGGAGTTCAGGAAGGACTCACTATTTTCATGCCTGGTGCTCTGTGCACCCTACCCCCAAACAGCCAGGAAAAATTAATGAAAGTATAAGATATTCTTGGCAAAATAAAAACATGCAACAACAACAAATTGTTGGTCCCACCCCCATTACTGAAATATTTCCACCCTTGCTGGATGCTTTAAAGTCCTGATGCTTATGCAGAAGAAGTTCAAATAAATAAGACCTATTAGCAAAATTATTTGGACATAAACTCCCGCCTTAAGTTTGCTCACTGGAGCTTGGGGACAGAGATATTCATGCAAGAGACAGTCTTTTTGAGAAAAACAGCCAAAGAAGACTGGGAAAACCCTCCAGAGATTCTCTGAAAGCAACAGAGGTTTTGCTGAAGAGGAACAGAATTTAAAGGCTGAAGAGGAAGAATGCACTATACTGAATCATGAAAACACTAGGGAAAATGAAGGGACACTCACTGTATCCAAATCCTCCATAAATTTTGACCTATTGCTGACACAAGAGGTATCAGGAAGGAAGCTGGAAAAAGCATTGAGGGTATAGTATGAAGAAAAGGTGCTTGGTCTTGGAATGACAGAATTAAATTTCCTTTCTCATAAGTTATTTTGCCAGCTCTCTTGCAATACTCCCTTTCTCTTCCCTTGATTTGCATAATCTCTTTCTAGGGATTGTAATGGAGCTTGTATTGCCCTTTTGGTTCTTAAGGAATCATTATTTTACTTTTTCTTTACAGAGTTTTCTTCACAGAGTTTTCTTCCTTAAGGGGACTTTTTCCCTAAGGCCTTTTTTTTTTTAAACCCAGAAAATTCAGTGATCAGTGCCAAGGCAACATGCTAAAGACATCACTATATACTATATCATGGAAATCTACATTTAGGGTTTGCACAGTAACTTAGCCTAGGGAAATGCTACAGAAAAAAATGCTGTGGCATTTTAATGTTGGTGGTCTCAGCTAAGACTAAAGATAGAATTAATATGACTATCTATCATTCCTCTTCCCATATACAGGTCCTTGGCTAAACAGAAATGTTTCAAAAGGAGTGACAGCTCAGAATAAATCCAGTTTCTACTTGTGGGGCCAAACATGGCCCCATTGCTCCTGTCAGTGGAAGATGTAGCTTCCATTTAACAGTCTTTCCAATAGCATAAAAGGTTTCCTCCTATTTTTCCATTATGAGAAAAGCTGTGCTTGTGTGAAAGTATGTATTTCTTTAGGGAATGAACCAACATAATCCTGGTGAGTTTTCATGTGATCCTTCCTGGTTTCTCGTGCTATGCCAGAGGACATTTAAATAAATATGAAAAGCAATGCAACAATTGGTTTAAGACAGACACTGCATGCTGTGTTTCTCAGTTCACTAAAGGTCATATCCTTTGGCAGGAATAAACCTCGTGATGCTTTTCCTTAAGACCTTGGAATGCCAAACAATAGAAAATTAACAAGGTAACTTTCCCCAGGTGACAGGTGAAATTACATTCCTTCTCCCTTTCAAACTCATACATTAAATGTGCAAGCATGCTGTGAAATAAACAGGAGACACAGACTGGCTGAAAGAACATCCACATAATAGCGAACTTAATGTTGCGTGAACTGATACGTTCAGCATTTATTTTGAAAATTGCTTGTATTTAGTCCTTTTGCCCTTGTTTGGTGAAACTGACAATCCATGCTCAGAAAGAATCCAGAATCCAAACAGAGGAAATGCCAAAGCCTTGCAGTGACACAGGACAGAGCACGTGGATGTCAGCAGTGCACCCTGGGCTTCTATTGATGCCCAGGAATTTCCTATCCTGTGATTACAGGTCAGATATTCTACATTACAGTGCCACAATGGTCTCTCAGAAAGTCCATGTCCTTCTCACAACTGGGGTTCAGCAAATCCCCATAAAGAAGAGTAAATTCCAGCCTGAAGAAAAACAGCAGCTTTTGGAGGGAAACTGAGGCATGGAGGGTTAAGTGACCTGTAAAGTTGCAGTAGATTAACACTCTAACTTTAAAGCTGAGTGTTGCAACTTTTAGCCTGGTGCTGCACCCAGAGCCCCATCTTTCTGCAGTGCTTATACTACCAGATCCTGCTCAGAAGCTCGCTGAAAAGTAATAAAAAAGCTATTGACTTAGTGGTTTTCCAACTTTGCTCTCTAGCTTCAGAAATAAGCATCCCTGTTTACTTAGAATATCTACAAAAGGCATCAAAAATACCCCATTAATTTTACACTCATTAACTTCTCATACATGCTTGATTAATTTGTGTGTATCTGGAGAATGCTGCCATTAATGAAGCTGACACCCTTTCACTAGGATCAGAGTGCTATGGATCTACTGGGGAAGTGGCTGGGGCTGCACAAACACTTGTTAAAATTTATTCACTTCATTAGTAAATACATTTCTGAGACCAGAAAAATAGTGCTAGTGTGTTTTCCCCTTTTTCCCATTCCTTCCTTACATTTTCCTGACTCCCCTCCTTTTTTTTTCTTTTTTTTCTGTTTTTTTTTTTTTTGAGGATATAAAAAATTCAGAGATTCTGATGCTGTTCATTGAAGAAATGACAAAATCCCCTACATCAGCAATTAAACTGGAGCCATGAAAACAAGCTCAGAGATTTATCCTCCATTCCTTCAGGCAAGAGAAAGTTCATGCCCACAGGTTTGCTGCAGAGAAGCTCAGCAAACTCATTAATACTCCAGGAGCAGACAATCAATCCCTTCAGGTCAAAGAGGAGAGGTAATGGTATCAAGGTTTAAAGAGCAACCCTTCAGCAGTTCATCTGGTGTTGGCTTCAGATTATGGAGATTCATCCCTGAGGCTGAAGGCTGGGTTTTGTGTATTCTCTCCCCATTTCACATAATCCTAGACTGTAGCTGGGGCATCTTTTTTTCTTTTTTTAAAGGAAAAGGCTTCATAAAATACAAAGAGGCAGAATAATACTCCCTCTGGAAGTAAATGGATGTCGTATTACAAAAACGCCCAACCTCTGAAGCACATAAAATACTTAAAATGCCTACATAAAATGTGAGCATATGATCAGGGCAAAAATGTTATGAAAGGTAAGAACGGTGCAAGGTACTTTATGCCCTTTTCTGTTCCTGTAGGCTTGTGGAAGCACAACATGTTTACACTTGGAAACCAGAAGAATGGGAAATTAATGAGTGAAACTTCATTTTCTTTTAGCTTGCTGCTCTAGCTGCCCTATTGCTGTCCTTAGAATCCACAATAACCTCTTCAGCCTCAGCTCTATTCATCAGCTATGAGCACCCCTAACAAAAAATAAGAGAGCTATTCTTTATACACAAGGCACTAATTTTGGTCAAGGGGAGGATCCCATAAGAAATGCCTGGTTTCATAATGTGCAATGTTAGTAGATGCAATTTATTTTCAGCACTACCTGCATTCTTTAGTTAACAATAACTCTAGATTAAGGCCAGTTTACTGACTTGCAGTGTTTTCTTTGCTAATGCAAGAAAGGACAGAATAAATTACAGGATGCCGAGGATTCAGGGAGAAGTATGTACTGCAGAAGCACATTGTTTCTTCCCAAACAGCATGGGGCTTTCGGATGGTGCCAGGCAGAATGAGAGACCCGCACAGACATCTTCCCAAAGCCTGCTGCAAGCACTGCAGGAGGAAGGCAGGCAGGTCATGCAGTGCCCTGGGAGGCCAGCAGAAGGGCTGGGGTGAAGCAGAGGGCAGTGGGTGCAGAGCTCAGGGCAGCCTTTCGTGCAGGGCATGGAGTGAGCATCGAGCTCTGCTGCTGCAGCCCCGGGCCTTTGTGGCTCTGCCAGGGCTGCATGGCTCCCCATGATGCTGCTCTGTTTATCCAGCAGGACATTATTTATTCCAGTGCCTCCTGGGATCCAGGGGGCTTTGTCCCAGCTATCAGGCTGGAGGCAGCAACTGTTTAGCCACTTTCCACATAAAGCCTTATCCAGGTACAGCCTGGATCAACAAGACAATGCAGCTGAAATAAGTATCATTTGCCAAATGAACTGAACTTGCTGGTCCCAGACCACTCCTGGGTGCAGAGAACTGCACAGCCAGGACAAAGGCATTCATTTCCTTGTGTTTTTCAGTTTTTAAACAAATTGGCAACAATTAAATCAGTTTTTGTAGGAAATATCTCCTAAAAACGATCTCATATGCCCATGGGCTCTGTGGCAGTAGTGGTAATATATGAGTAAATAAAGGGAATAAAGAGGCTAAATTAATTTAACAATCAGGTTCTCTAATGAAAACAGTTTTTCTGGAAAAGCTATCACCAAAGTTCACAAGTGCTCCCACAATGGCAGCAGAGCAAATGAGACTCGGTTTTAATTTTGCCATCACATTTGCTAATCTGAAACTGAGATTTTTCATTTTCAGTTATTTCTGAATTACAGTAGCACAAAGCACAATCAGACTGGAAGATCAAGTATTTTCCATATGACTTGAGATTTCTTTATCTTTTTTTTTTCCTATCTTTTCGATATCTATTGAAGATTTCACAATGTATAATTTGGGCAATAAATTGAATCTTAGATTAAAATATGCAATAGTATCAAGAACAATGTTAATCTCAGTTCACTAGCTCACATGGAAACTAAATCCCATATCATCACTTCCAAAAATGATTCAGGCAGATTAAATCTGACAGGACAGCATGGGGTAATTTGTGCTGTGGTAGCATGCAGTGTACTAGTTTTCAGATAATTTCTCATTTCCAGGGCATTTGAACATTTAGCTTTGAAACTCTGACACATAAAAGGGAAAAAAAGCGTTTGAGGAAAACTGTTTTCTCTCTTTCCTCCTCACCTTTTTGCTTACTTTTGAAGAAATGAAGGGACATGAAGACAGATTGCCATCTATTGGTGTGACCAAGAAATTCCATGAGTGAAAATTCCCTGGTCAAATACAACTCAAGTACCAGATTTCTAAAAATCTAGAGGTACTCAGTTTCTATATGCAGCACTTGCTTAAACATATTAGATGCTGTCTACCACATACCTACAGCAAATTAAATTACCTATTTAGACAAAACCAGATTTCCCTCTTTTTCTCCCTCAAATGATATACCTGGATTCTCCAGTCAGGTCAGTTTTGAACACAGTCAATAGCTATCAGGGATTGTCTTTGTATTCTGCTATTGTTTATAGAGGCCTTACAAGCCTTATCCTAGATCTGAAAAACAAATTAGAAAAAATCAAAACGCAAAGGTCTTGTTTATAATAGCTCATTTTAGCAGAGGAATTTTAGGTATCTTGGGAAGACACAAGAGATTAGTATTTTTACAGAAAAACTCAGAGAAAGGAAGTGGAAAAAGAAAATTAATTTATGGATTTCAAGGCATAAAGGCATTTCCTGATAGGCCAGAAGAGGAGAGGTTATATCAGAGAAAAGGACCAGGAAGGAAGCACAAAAATAACATGGGAGAAGAGACTTGAGACCAAACAACACAAATCTTTCATGGTTTTAGCCAGCTGTCCCCTCTACCGGCCTTTCCATCATGGAGTAAATATTTTGTGGCTAATCTTTAAATTTCATTGACTCTCAAAGCCAAGAGCAGACAAGCTGCCTTATGGATGATGCTACCTTGGGTGCCTGTGTCACCACACACCAGCTGGATGTTGTTCTCTCTATCCACCACTTGAGAGGTTTACATGGCATTTCTCAATGTCATTCACAGTAGTACTATTTGGATTGTGGACATAACCTTCTTTATTATATTACATATACTTTTGCTTAAAGGCAATTATTTCACAAAAGCAGAACTAAAGGAATGACAGCCAGCAGCAAAGGGAGAGATGCTGATCTCTTCCCCCATCACAGCTGGGTCCTGAGCAAAGACATGTGCTCTGATATTAAGGCTCTTTCCCTCTGTGTCCAGCACAGACTGAAGTTTTAGTTCAGGCCTCACTGAGGCCAAGGTTCCCCTTTTCTATTGGTATAAAAATTCACTTTATGATAGTTCAAAAAGGCATGTCTTTGTTTCCTTTCTTCCCTCATAAAAGGAATCTGTCAGCATTGGTTTAGTTATCCAGCCTTATTCAGACATTTTCTATCCTTCTTCTATCCATAAGCCTCCATCTGCCTTTAGACTAAGTTTCTGTCTTCCTCCTAACCTGCCATGACACCTTGGCGTAGTTTTCCCTTCTTCTGTTGACAAAGAGCATTTTTCCATTCAGCACAGCCAATGTGTGGGAGGTGGAGGGCATTTCCCTAACGTCTTGGGAAATGTACTCTGGAACAAGGATTCACTCTGCAAACCCTATTATTCAAACTGCAGACTGAAAAACCACTTTTTTTTTTCCTCTGCATGATCCTAGCAAGGAGCGCATGAAATGAGAAGATGGGAGGTAGCTGTTTTCTCCTCCTGAGGGAAGGCTGGAGTGCTACAGCCCAGCAGCACAGTCCTGTTCCCTGAGCTCTGGGCTATCACACTGGCTGGTACAAGCCAGGGGATCCCCTTTGCTTCCAACCCCACCACTTCTGGGCATCTGATTTCTCTCCGAAAGAAACTAAATGAAAATAGAATGTCCCTGTTTGAGAAAGACTTTCCATGACTTACTCTGTCAGTAGAAAGTTAAAAGTGGCCAATGTTAGCACATAAGTAAATTAGACTACCAGAATGCTAAGCAATAAAGCATCTCAAGAGATATTTACCAAGTAGATTGGTTGATGTTAATGCCTGTAAGATCAGCATAGAAACAGCCTTTAAGATATATAATGAACAAAATTATCAGAGTCGGAGTGCAGAGAATGCTAGACTGCATTGCTGACTCACAAAGGGAGAAACTGGCTTATTTACTATTAAGAAACCAACTTATAGTGTTATGAGGTTCTATGTCTCTGTTTATCAGGAAATAATATATAGCTCTGATGTTTGTTTATTCATTGTGTAAACCTTTGTCAGTTACTTGTTCCCCCAAAAAAGCATTTGGTGGTACTCTTATTGTATGGGAAGGCTGTCGCACAACAGCTTTCACTCACTTTGGTACTGTGAAATGAAATGCTGAGCTAAACCACATTACAAGGAAAAAGAGTAATAATTACTGACTAAACCATTAAACCAGTTTTCTAAAGCAAGACAGCTTAATATTAAGAGGAAAAAAAGTCCATCTTGGGTTCTACTTTTGTCAACTGATATTCAAGCAGATCACTTTCAACCCACCTAACAGAGGTGCTGAACTTCATCATCATAACTACTGAGGTGCCAAAGCTCAAAAAAATCAGGTGGTACCCTAACAGGGAGTTAACCTATGCTATTTTCCACAACATGCAGATCCTGGCTCCATACACAGTGATGACAGAAAAGTGCGTTGGAGGCAAAGCACCCAATGCAAGACTAATCTTGCGACAGATTGCTTAGGAAAGTGAGAAAGAGGCAAAGTACAGCCCTAAGATACCTTGCTGATATTTGGCAACAAAAATTGTTGTAATCACCACTGTGAAAATCTCTGAAAGGTGAAGTGTGTGGTAAACAAAAGCCCTGGCTCTTGCTATTGACACCAATTTGTAAGAGGTGCAGAATCACTGATTCGAATGAAAGAGCATGCATTGGACTTAGATTGCTTCCTTCTTATATCATCTAATGCCTTTATGTAAGTTACTCATTTGTGTTAATTCATATACATAAATACCTTTTCTTCAAGTGTCTACTTTCTTGAGCTTTCAGAAGTCTTGACAATAACTTTGAGTCATATCACATCTGTCAGCAGGGAAAGTCAGCTCATTAACATTATGGAATAGCTATCTTCAAGCACTCAAAAGAAATTGTTAAAAAGCTCTTAATGGATGTAATAATAGGCTACTATAAATATGCAGAGCTGAATGTTGTAAACATTCAGGTGAATTCTGAAACTTTGGAGTCCTGGGAGCTAAGTTTATAAGTCTCTGTGCTAGCATGAGATGAGTAACACCTCAATTATAGAAAGAGCCTGAGATGATTCATTCAGATTTGGTCTTCATAGCTGCTTGAGTTAGGACAAGGGAATTACCCCATGTCCGCTTCTACCATTCAATTACTTCCACAGATTCAGTGTTTTGTGAAAAACTGCAGAGTAAGAACTCCACTGCCTATTCATACTTTAAAACACTCACTTTAATGACGCTGGTAAAATTTGTTACTTTATGAATACAGCTGGGAGAGGACCTTCAGTCATTTAAGTCATGGTGGTAGCTTATATTGGCTATTTGCAGAAAGAAGAATTTCCCCTCCTCCACTTCTGCATATTTTTCCAGCATTTCTGACACAAAATCTGCAGCACAACAGTAGCTAAGAATTTTCTTTCTACATATTTCACTGTGCAAAACTAAGAACATAATGAAGGCACAAATTCAGAAAGGTCCTAATAAAGAACTACCATGTGGATATTTATTCCATTCTCTACCAATATTCACTGTAATCTAATCAAGAATGATAGGTTTTTGAAAAGGAGATTGTCATACAACTTCTACAAGATATGTCTTGAAGTCAAGGAAGGTTTGTCTTTGATATCAACTACATGTTCTGCTTGAGAATACTGGATAAGATTTTCCTTATTCTGGGACAGTATCCATCACATATAAAATTATATTTCATTAAGTATTGCACTATCCCAAATGTGCACTTCAGAGTTTTGGTTACAGATGGAAGGTATTTTAAGATTAATAATGTTGATTTCATATACTACAGATTTGGCAAAGGTTATTTCAAAATTCAGAGCTTGATCTTTCAGCCAGCTGCTATTGACCCATTGGCTCTAATGCACTGTGTACATAAGGAGAGCAAGGCCTGATCATCTGTGTGCAAAGTTTCAGTGTGGACTACAGGAGGGGGATCATTAAATAAGTAATATGAAAGCACAGCACTAATGACATGAGAGTATTGACATAATGTAACAGAGACTGCAATCAGCATTCTCCAGTGCAGTTAAAGCTGTAGTTTTCAGCTTTGTAATCATGCTGAACAGGGACCTAAACCAGCACAAAAAAAGGTCCATCAGTTTTAGTGCAAATTAGAAGAAGAGAGTCAACATGATGGGAAGCATTACTGAGAATGTTAGTTCAAGGACCTCCTTCTTCCCCATTTTTATTTCTCATTTTTTGTCTTTTGTCAAGGCTTCCACTCAGCAGATATAGCAAATTTTTTTGTAGAGAGAGATGAGTAAAAAGTGGCAGTAGGCCTTCCTGACAAGAAAGTTAAACCATGTTTTTTCATCTACACACAGAGATGTGTTACTCACTTGGAATGCTGGGTCATAAGAGGAGCAGAGCCATAGCATATTCTTATCCTTTTACAGAAAGGCTGTAAGCCATCATCAAACCTCTGTCATGCAGTGGCATTAGTAGCTCTTCCTACAAACAGCTTCCCCCAGTAACTGAGTAGTCCTTGCTGGGCTTCCCTCTCAAATACGCTGTTCACACTGCCACCAACCAAGGGCACTGCACTTGAACATCTGTTCTGTTGTCCATTGTCACTTCATAGGGGTGGATTCTGCAGCAGAGTTCTGTGACTGAGCCTGCTTCCAGCAGCTTTGTTTGAGGGATAATCTTAACTCTTCTTACATATTTTCTCTCCGTTTCAAACGGCAAAATCCATTTCCATGGTACAATCACTCCTTTTGCTGTCAACTCTTACTTTGAAGGAGCACTTGTTTCTGAACCCATCTCTTCTTTATCCGCTTTGACAGGACCTGTTAGAACAGAGGAAAAGCTCAAGGATTTATTGTAGTTCTGTGAAATACTCTGATTTTCATGTTGCTGTGCAGCTGATTATTATTTGGCTTAGATTGTTATTATTTTACTGGTATCTACAGTTGTAAGCCAGTAAATATTAACCAATGTTCCTGATCCTACACGCTTTTTCAAAGAACTCAAGTCTTTCCTGTAGGAAAGCTCTTTGAACATCACAAGTGCATGACTTGCTAAGGTATTTTGTATGAAGAA
>VYZP01056134.1:14474-41077 GCA_013400635.1 Hypocryptadius cinnamomeus
AGGAGACATTTGATTGACTTTTATCATGTGCCAGGTGAAAAACTGTGATTCTGGATCAGATTCTCTGCTTGTATAAAAATGGATTTTGTCCCCACTCACTAAATGAAAATACATTCAATTACATCACAAAAGAAGTCATTCCCTCCATTCTATACACATGGAAAAGATATTTTAATTCAAATTCTTTATATTCCAGAAGTATTTCCATCACTGATTTGATTCTTTGGGGGGCAGCAGGCAAATTTTATTTTGTCCACATGTGATCACAATAATAGTTATGGGGCCATTATTACAGAAAGTAGACATCTGGGGTGGTATTTACTAACTAAATGTAGATTTCTATATTTGAATTACTCTCTATAGGCTTCTTTCAAAATCGGGAAGAGAGAGGAAAATAGACATATTTAGCTGTTATTTTTCTTATGCTAAAGTAGGTATCTAAAATAGGCCAAAAAAACTGTACCTTAGTTAGAAGTGTACATTCCTCTTCACCAGTAACCCAGAACTTAGGGTATCTCAGAAGTAAATGTCAGCACTGCAGATAGTTAGATGAGATTAATTCAGTTCCAAGGATAAAATATTCAGATTATGTTAACAATTCTTAACAGCAATTACCTATATTATGAGGTATACTCAGCTGTGGATTAAATGAAAAACAAGCTTAATGTTCCTTTGCTTTCAAGCCCATAATAGTCCTGCTACTGCAACATTCGTTCTAGTGGGAAGTAATACACCAGTGATGATACACTGCTATTGAATATGGCATGAGTTCACTATCAGTTCTGTAATGCCCCTATTAATCTATTTTTCAGCATCACAGTTCATCATGAATGTCTACATTAAATATTAGGAGAACAGCATCTGTCTTGCATAGAGAATTGGAGCAGAGGTGTTTAAACTGGAACAGACAAAAATGTACAGGTGTGGAAGCACCACGAAGAATCACGTGGCAGGAGGAGTGCTAGAAGAATGATGCATTGATGGCACTTAGATCAGGAGGTCATCAAGATCCCAGCACATCTCTAAGTTCCTTTTCAGGATACCCAAACTGGGAAAGAAAAGAGTCTGTAAATCGTGAGGGGCCACAGGTGGAACAGGATTAGCAGACTAATCCCCAGTTTATATGGGGAACAAAAAAAGCCATATCCAAAATCATCAACCTAAACTGAATCCAAAAGACATTACGAGAACCTGGCCTATTTCTCTCATCCTCTTTGTCATAGAATTATAGAATCATTAAAGTTGGAAAAGAGCTCGAAGATCAATGAGTCTAACCATTAACCCAGCACTGCCAAGTCCCCTAATAAACCATGTCTATAAGCACCACATTACATCTTTTTTGAACACTTTTAGAGACTGTGACTCCAGCACTTCCCTGGGCAGCCTGTTGCAATGCTTAACCACCCTTTCAGTGAAGGAATGTTGAATCTAAACCTCCTCTGGCACAACTTGAGCCCATTTCTGTTTGTCCTTTTGTTTGTTATCTGAGGGAGTGACATACAACTCTGTCCATCTGGCACCACTGGGAATCTCAGTCTGCCTGCCTGCACATGGTGCTGCAAGGGAAGACAGAATATTTGAACATACATGATTTGGTGTTGTGTGTGCTTGTGGAAATGTGTGAGTTAATGAATGAAATCAGCTCTGTTTCAAAATTTAATCGCTCTCGCCTCTCTAAGATCTCCTGCTGAGATCTCCTACGCTGCTGCTACAATGCTGCAGCATTGTTTCTGACAAAGTACCTCTCCATCTCTGTCAAAAACCAGCTCCTCATCAGCCTAGACACACTGTTTTCTTTCATGTCTGTAAATATCCAAGGGCAGGAAATATTTGACACTACTGTAACACTGAAAATTTCATGAGTATTGTGCCAGATTTTTGGAGGTACAGTTAAGAAGAAATTCCAGTCCTGTTCAACTTTTAATTTCAGACTAGCAGCATAACTCACAATTACATTATTTCACCTGGCTGACACCAAAGAGAAAAATGGACAGTGACAAACCCTATCCTAGAAAGCGCTGAATTATGGGAGACAGGGTAGTTTACAACTGATTATGTTCCACAGCTTTGTGAATGAACAGGTTGATATCTGGCACTTAACTATAAGAAAGAAAAATTATTGCTTGGGTATATCATTCATTCAAAAGAAAAAGAGCCTTTTCTGGCATAAACTGCCATGGCTCTATTGATTTCAAACAAGAGCTTATTTGCATCAGATAAACATCCAAGCCATATTTTATAACATGCTCAATTTTGATTAATTATTACAGTCCTAAAAAGAATTTTTCACTCCTCAATTATTTTCACACTATACATAATAGAAAACAAAAAGCCCTGCCACTGAATATACCAATAAATATTCTTTAGCCATAAGACAATTAATAATTCTTTTCATAGTTTGAAGAACATTAGACTTGATATTCACAGTTGACTCGTCTTGAAAAGTGAGCAGCTACATCTACACTCATTCAGGTGGACTCAACAATGTTGTCTATGTTCTGTTTTTCCTTCCACCAATGAGTTAGGTCATCAGGAACACCTCCTCAACAGAAATCCTCAAATGGACACTTTAAATGTCTGGACAAACTGGATGTGGTTTTCTATGTAACCAGTGTAAAGGTGCCTGTAAAAGCCATCTGAAAAACTCTTATCCTCATTGTTCAGAACTATAGAAGTATTATTCATGCAGCAGTCTGGGCCTCTATTCTTCTGCTTTTAATTTACATATCATTACAATTCTTCCTTAGAAATAAAAACCCCCACATAATTCTGAGTCCTGTGCTCCCATGTGATATAGACCAAGTTTTTCCTTGATCTGCCAATGTTTTTATGGTTCATTCCTTTTCCTTCTGTATTATTATAGTAGTAACATACTGGATGTTTAGAAAAATGGCTATAGGCTGTTAGTCTCCAGATGTGCGAGACATGAGGAGAGGAAGGGGAACAGAGAGAAAAAAGCAGGAGTGAAGTAAAAGAAAATTGAGAGGCAGAAGCAGGCAAGGGAGGGAGGAAGGGAGGAAAATGGGCAGCTACCTCATGGCTACAGGAATCAACACATCTGATTGCATCGGGAAATGCTGAGTGAATTCTTGAGGTCAAAGCACAAGTCATGAGGTGTTTGCTTCAGTAAGATCTCTGCGGAAGCACTTGTGCAAAACAAGCATGTTTACGTCTAATTTTTTTCTCTGATAAATCTGCCTTATTTGTGTTTATTTAACATGGGTTTTTTTCAGTGGCTTCATACTGAATACACCAATATCCTTCATCTCATTCAGCCATGATGTAATACCCAATGTGGGTAAATACTTGACGCCTCCCTAATTTAAAGCACATTTAGAATTATGTCACAAACCCGTCCTATGCTGTCTATAGTGTCATGATCTCTTCTGACTTCATATGCCAAGGAACCTTGGACTAAATTTATACTTAGATGTAAGACCTTCTGAAGAACATATCTACAAAAATAATAATAAAAGCACCCATTTTGTTAGTTCAGAACATAAGGTTCTGTGAATAGGCATTCTGAACCTTTACAGAAAAATGCTATAGAATTTGCTATAGGATTATAAAAGGTTATAAGACTTTAAAGCAGATTGGAAGATTCTTTAATAGGGAGTTTATATACTGTTATATTTTAAGGTCCTGACCCTTTCACAGTGACAAATCATGATTGACTAAAATGATCACATAAAAGGGTAGTTGCTTCAGAAAACTGCTTATAAAATATACTGTGGTTCCAAAATCAGGCTCTATTGTCAAACATAACCATCTGCAGATATTTGCAAACTTGATTCTGCCATCTCGAAGATATGACCAGAAAATATTCTCTAGTATGTATTTTGGAAGCAATTGGCTGATCCCAACTGTTAAAGAAATGAAAAGATGTCCTTTCTTGAGGTTATTCAAATCTAATATAGTAAAAACTATGGAAGGAAGATCAGTAAACACTGATTTACTCCTGTAGGTTCTTAATATTTTCTCATACATCATCATTCTTTTTCATAGGATCGTAGGGAAATTCAGGTTGGAAGGAACTTTGGGAGGTCTCTAGTCCAATCTTCAGCTCAAAGAAGGATCACATCTCAGATCACCCCCCACTGTGTCCAGCTTTATCCAGTCTGCCCTTGGAAACCTCCAGACACAGAAGCTGCACAATGCCTCTGTGCAGGTTGTGAATCCGCTGTATTCACATATTCCCACTGTCCCTCATCCTCTAACCACGCATCACTTCCTTAGCTAAGGCTTTTCTTTTGGTTTGTGTGCTGTCATAGCTATGTCTTAATCCCTAAACTGGATTTATATTGGTATACCTTACTGCCTGTAGAAAGTCCTGGTGATACTAATAAGATAATGCCCAAGTGCAAAGGCATCCATTCCTGGGGGAGGACTGCAGACTCTGCAGACCTTCTACGCAAGCAAAGGAGAACAAATATCATGTTAAAAAATATTTCATAGAATTTCAACTTGCCTTTTAAACAAATATATTTTCTGTAGATCTCATTTGCTAAGCAAAACTAAACCCAAACATCAAAATCAACAACAACAAAACAAACAAATCAACCAAAAAAAACCACAACAAAAAACCCCCCAACAACAACAACAAAGTGAAAACAACCCCCCTAAAATCCCTTCCATTAGATATAGTTTAACATCCCTAATTTATCAAAGCTGGTATATATAAGAAGATGGAACAGTAGATAAATTTAGAAGTCTAAGTCAAATCCTCAGAATCTTCATATAATGCAGTAATGATCTAACTACAAATATAAGAAATTTTCTATTCAGTATGCTAGCTTATCCCACATATTCAAGGACAGAAACAGGCAAATAAATGAAGACAAGATTTGAGACTGTGACGTAAAAATTAGAGAAAACAGGAATCTAATATATACTGCCAGATAAAAGGAGCCTGAAGGGAGATGATAACACAGTTTAAATACCCTGAAGGAAGCAATATCAAGGAATATAGAGAGTTATTCACACTGTGTAGTAGAGCTAAACCAATTTGTGTTTAACAAGACTTGCAAATTAAAAAAAAAATAATAAAATAAAACTACTTTGGCAAGACAATATAAACATTTTAGGGGAACAGTACTGCACAACTAGGACTCCAGCAGGGAGACTGCCACATTCTTCAAGTTTCTTAAAACCTTTGCTCCCTTGGTCAGCTAGGTAGGCCCTCTGGCCCAGCCAGCTGTCCCCTCTCTCAGTGGGGTGCCCACTCTCCACCCACAATAATCACTTTGGCCAGCCAGAGCTCCATGCTCACCTTCACCCACAAGGACAGGCCCAGCCACTGGTGACAGACACACACGTGAGAGCCAGTCTGTTTCTGAGAAGGCTGCTTTGGAAGCATGAAGACTGTGAAGCATCTCTGTGTGAAGACCGGCCCACAGCCTCACCGTGATCACTGGTGGAGCCCCACTGCACACCACCCACCAAGATGTCCTTAGCACTTAGCAGTGACCAACATCAGCAGACCTAAAGCCCTGTCATCAAGGGTGTTCACATGATCATGATGCCTGCACTACACAGTTTCAGGAGGTTTCTTTCAGATTACTGGACTAGATTACACCTAGTCTATTCCTGTCTCCTGCATGCTCATTGCCAACAACTAAAATGGACCAGGTGTGCTCCTGGAGTCCCTCTTCCATCCTGATTTCACCAGGGATGTTTCTAGTTTAGATGCTCTGAGACCACTCTGAATGAAAGCAGAGAAAATGTGTATGGTGGGAGTTCAATTCAAAAGTCCACTCTTGATCCAAATTTAAATGCTAATGGAGATTAATCCAATTACTCAGAGTTTCCAGGCAATTGCCTTCTTAGCCCTCTTCACCTGGGTGTAGAAAAATCTGGGCTTTATTCCCAGCACAAATCTCTTTTGTTTCTGCATTCTTACTTTTGCATTCTTCACCCTCATGTGCCCAGTTTCTGCAGGTACCATCATTTATATTGATGACTTCAAAGTCTCCTACTTTGTCTTTTTCCTACTTTGTCCCTGATATATTTATTTTTCTCATTGGAAATGGCAGTCCCTGTAGATCGCTTTTAAGAAATATGCTTGTGTTTTTCTGACACCTTCTCCAAGACAAAGGACCCAAAGGAAGTGCCCCAAAGATTTCCAGAGATTCAAAGGCCACTGTTTTGCAGAGGAAAGGACAGAGCCAATAATCAGCTCTTAATCAGAACTTATGGAGGATGACCTACTTCTGGAGAGACAACAATGGCTCTTCAAATGCTCTACTGCTCTGTTCCACTGCATCTCTCCCTTATGCTTCATTATTAAATCGGAGTAATCATACAAGGGAAAGAAAATTCCACATATGTTACAATTAGATTTTAAAAAATGCCCCTTCAAAGCTCAGCGTCACAGATCATCTTTGATTTTAAAGACATTTTATTAGTCATGATGACTCCATACAGGCCTGAATCCATTGCAATAATATTGAAGATGACAGCATAACCAAAAAATAAGAGAAAATGAAGGCAGGCATTGTATTCATTATTCCTTTATATTGCAATATCTTCTGCAGGATAAATCAAGTGGATTTTACAAGCTGGGTGTTAAAGCACAGATTCATTTTTCATAGCTTTCATACACATTTTTCTGCATTAAGCAAACAACTGACAAATAAAGGCTAAACTGTGCTTTTGGAGTCAAGCCATCCCTCAAGCAGTTCTACATGAATCACACTGTGTTTATTGGTAGCCTCAGACAAACAAGCAGTAGCCCTGACTAATGACAACAAACGTAATAAAATAGCTATGCCTCATTGCTTCTAGAAAAGAGGAGAGAAGTAGCATAACCACATTCCCACTTGTTCTGATGTTACAGTGACTTTTCTGTCAGTACCAGACAAGACAGACATCCTTTCTCAAATTATTTTTTAAAGAAGGAGTGGCTGACCAACAGCAAGTAAATTAGGTACGACACAAGTTACCTGTATTCTATTCCTTGTCATGAAAAAGACTTCCCACATGACTCAGACAAGTCATTCTTAATATCTCTCACTCTCTGATCTCAAGCATTACATATGAAAATAATTACTTCAGTGTGTATTAAGAAAACATTCATTGCATATTACTCGACACTATGGCAAGCAGAGTCAGACAGTCCAAGATCTTTCACATGTGGGATCAGTCTAATTGTTTTGAGAGATGTTATATACAAGCACAATAACATGGTTACAATAAAAGAGCCTGATTCATTATTGTAATTATTTTCCCAGGAATACATAGGAAAGATTATACCTGAGTAATATTTCATAGTATTTTTCTTCAGAGCCTGAGAAATCACAAGTGCCAGCATTCCTTTCTCAAGTCAAAACTGAACAGAGAGGATTTAGAGTGGCAGCATCACCTATTGGTAAATTTGTCACCAAATTACCTGAACAGCAAACAGAAAATCACCAAAGCAGACCATGAAATGAATTGCAAGATATAACCTGCAAACTTTATCTTCAACTGTATCATCCTACTGCCAAGATCCATGTGAAACTAGGACCCACATCAAGAGGCACCCACATTATTAGTGCCACAGAACTCTTCATCCACGTGAACTTGTTCTTTTACTATAGGCACTGTTTCCTTGAGCCACAACTTCACATTTTTTACCCTGGATAATTTTGCAGGAGCAAAGGCTTCCTAATTTGTTCAGAGGCTTCATATAAAAATCAGGGTGGTTCTTCAAACTGAGTATACACAGGAAAGAATGTTCCTGGAAGAGGCAAAGCCATCGTAAATTGCAAACAGTTTATCAAGCTGTCGGCAGTGTCAGCTCTGGCTGTGAAATCTGAAAGAGCAACAAATGCAAGGTTAGCGAGTGATTATTACTTGAGAAAGGGTGGCATTCACATAACTGTGAAAACAGGGAAATCTCACAGTTCTTACTGATAAGATTGTTTTTTCCAATGTGGAATAGCAATGCAAATACCTAGAAGATCATAAGGAAAATATCCATCTCATCACCTTAAGCTCTGAAACAGGCTCTAGCGTGCAGATAAATATTTTGCTTGCTAATAGAGTTTTCTATGGAGATGTTAAGCATGGATTATGGCACCCTGTAACAAAGGCAAAACGACACAGAAAGAAAACTGCCATCAACAGTAGAGCAACAATCTAAGGGGGGAAAAAAAACCAACAAAAAAACCAAAACAGACAATTTCACCAAACAAGATGGAAATAAGAAAAATCTATGGTCAGTCTAGTATCACCTAATGTCACACTTTTTACATTGAGTATGTCAACCTATCTAGAGCAAGAACCCATCCTCTGGCAGATGCTGTTGTGCTCAAACCACACCGTGTGGTTTACACATCATCATCTGCCCACACGGTTATCTGCCACTAGATATTACTGCAAGGCACTGTTCCTGTGGAGGCTTTGATCTAAGGCAGACCTGGCCATCACATCACTCGTTCTGCAGCTGAGTATCCTCTCAGAAGAGCTGTTCCAAAGCCTCTGTTCTCTTCCATTGCCAGCACAAGTTCAGTGTGCAAAGCACTTGCATCCACTGGGATCTAGTCTACAACCACAGAAGTCTGGATACAAGGACCTCCAGCTTCTCTTGCACAATAAAGATGGATTTTTTTTGTTAAGACCTTTAGTAACTAAGTGCTCACATATATTTTGAAATAATTCATTCGTTTTATCATGGATTTAGGCAAAAATATCTGGTCACATGACTACTTACATGCTACTTTGGAGAATTCTGAGACCAGCCCAGCAGCTGAAATGACAAACACATACCCTGGTTTTCCTGGTCCTATTCCTAATTACTCATTCCTGACAACATGATCAGTGTCAGCAGTTTCAGCACTTAAGTTTCTCCTAGTGGTTAGATATGATCAAATGCACAGTTTTCTTATTTTTAAAATTTCTCACTGACTGACAGATCCATTTATTTACAGCTTAATAGACACTGCAGCTGCAGACTTCACTTCCATCATTGCAATAGGATAAAGGGAAATATGAGCTGTGTGAAGGACAAGTGGCAGTTGGGTGTCCTCATTCCTCACTTGGTCTCAATGGAAAATTTCAAAGGGGTCAACATGGGACACCCTACAGAATGTGATCTTTTCCACTTTTTACTGCTATAGGGTTTTCATTTCAGTTCTAGGAAAGCGACTCTCCAGAAGTTTTGTAGAATTCAGGCTCATTGCAAGAACTGTGGAGGTGATTGCTCTTCAGATGGAAGCATTACCCGCAAATAACTGCACTGACATTTTCTCCTTTGCTCTTTTCCTCTCTTGTCACAGCCACATTAATAAGTCACTAAGAGCAGGAAATGGAGACCAAGTTGTTTCAGATGACTAATAGAGTTCAGATAACCCAATTAATTTAGTGTCCAACCTATGGCACCCTAAAAGAACCTCAATTTTTCAGCAAATAGTCATTCAGTATTATATGAAGATAAAACAACATTCAGTAATCTCAAAGGAGATGCCAAATACCAATTTAAAGTAAATGGGAACATCACTGGGTTTCATTAATACTTCTCAGACTTTGAGATTAAAAAATCATATATTATTACTAAAAGATTTGCTTGTGCCTATCTAGAAATTACAATTTTTTACCCTGCACATTTGAAATTGCAGTCACTGTGCACTTCAGAACTGTGCTGAACTGAACTCCATATCTGCAAATATTTTCTGAATAATGCGGTCCTTTTTCCCCCATTTAGCAACAAAACAGAAGGATAATGTATTTTTTAAACATTACTGACAAAATATCAAAGCTCTCCACTAAAAGCATCTTCTTCTTCATCAGCTCCCTTTGATTTCATATCATTGTTTTGGTTCCACAAAATAAATATTTTGTCTCCTTTCTTTGAGATGAAACAGTTAAACACAGACAAAGAACTGGTAAGCATTAAAGCAATGATCTCTAAATACAATTATAGGAAATTTATTACATAAACATTTGAATTTGCATTGAATAAGTTCATTTTGGGTTAGCCCTCTCCTAGCTTCTGCCTAAAGAGAAAACAGGGCTGTTGGTAAAACTTGGGTTTTTCAAATGCCCAGCTGTTGTAATTTATTCTACAATCTTACCTCTGGCATCTTTACAACATCTACATGTTTGCCTAAAAGAGACCTTTTCCATGAATATGCCTTCCCAGCATACGTGCAAAACGGATGTTTGAATTTTGTGATTATCTCAATATCTTGGCATGTTTTTCACAAAATATATACCCCGGTTTTTACCATGTTTTCTATATCTGTATTTCAATATTTATATATCTATTGATATCCATATCTACTTATAATTTGTATTTCCTGCTATCTTTTGCTATGTTCTAAACCAGCTCATTTAATATCTTCATCACTGTCATCGTTGTAGCTCCACTAGAAATTCTGCACAGTGCCTCAAGCAGCTTCATATTTATACGGTAAAGAACAGTGAAAGGGGAGAGAAGCACATATGATAAAATAGTCTGTTGTTGTAATCTTCTGGGTGAATGTTTTTCTAAGTCAGAACTTCAGTAAGAGAAGACTGCTGCAGTCACTGTAAAAAGCCAATTTTAAAAAGACCATCAGGTGCAAAATTGCAGGAGTGGCAGAGCTTGCTCTGGCCTTCCTCCTTGTTTTTTTTTTTTTTTCTTTCCTGCACAACTCCAGCAGCTTCAGCCTGCTTGCTTATAAGCCAGACAGCTTATAAGTAAAAGACTGATGCTCTTTTGAACTGCTGTTTCAGTTTACTGGTAGCTAGATCAAGCACAGAATGTTTTATTTTTCTAGCTTATTTTATTGTGCTGACTCTTCCCAATGCCACACTAAAGCCTTGCTCCCTCTATTTCCAAACTACCCAGTAAGTTAAAAAAAAATTTAAAAAATAAAAAAAACTGAAAACCCCAAGAAACCACAAAAAATCATAGTTACCATAGAAACTATCTCTTAGGTACAGAACAATTTCTTAAAGAAGTCTGCAGAGGAGTACTGTGTATCATCAGAGCTGTGACACAATGGTTAAGAAAAAATGAGGGACAGGGTGTGCTCCAGAGCCCGAATTTCCCACAAGTTTCCTGCAGTGATGAAGAGTGTCTCTGTTGAAATAGGAAAGGCTATGTGCACAGAGCCATTGTGATGGACACAAGTCCATCACAAAACAATAAAACAGAGTAATAAAACCTATTCCTTTGCATCTTCAAGTTGTTACACTTGATAAAAGTATGACTGGGGTGTTGCATCAGTCCCAGGTGATGGATATCACTCTTTGCATTTGTGTTTACATCTGTGAAAGAATGACAGAGTTCCTCTGGATGGAAATAATGTGTTATCTGGGCTTCTCATGGTACTGACATCTTCCAGTCTTGTGATACCATGAGGAAAATAAATCTCTTTCAGACCATAAATGGCTCCCTTTGGCATTAAAAAGTCTGTAAAAGCCATAATTACAATTGCAAAAAAAACAGAGACAAAACCCAAGTAACAGATCCTACATGCATTCCCAATGCATGACATCTCAGGCATAAGTGCAGACACTTCTCTACTCAAAGATGCTGCCAAATGAAAAAAAAAATGTCAGTGCTATTTGTTCCTGCTACTAAAAAAAATATGTTTTCTGAACTGCATTTCAAAATCACTTTGTATTGAGAATGCCTTCTGGAACACAATCCAGAGCTGTTACAGGAGAATTCTGCTACCACCTTCTGGCTGACAGAAATTCTTAGCACTTATTTAACCAGCACACACTGAGTTCATAATGCGTTTGCTGTTTTTCAGTCTGCACTCTTCACATGTTACTGCCCCATCTTCTTTAATACATAAATAGGAGTTACACACAAAAACTCAAACTGTCATTTTGAAAACCCTTCTGTTTTGTATTTTTCATAAGCAAAATTAAACTTCTTGGCATAAAACTAAGTAGGCTTTTTCCAAGTCTTATCCCTCTCAAAAAAGTGTTGTGATTCAATCAGATTTATTTCATTATCAATGAACAGAGAAATCCATTGTTAACACCACTATGAAAAATACTTCACACAAAGTGGTCTTGTAAATTCTTTTGCACACTTCTCCCGCTGCATGTGCAATTAGTCCCACGAACTTCACAGCATCAGAAACAAATGTAATGAGTATGCTGGATAGCTGTTTTTACTTGAATATAATTGCTTGCAGTAAACTGAATGAAAAAAAAAAGAGCATAACGAGATTATAGCCTCCTTAGCTGTTATGACCTTTTCTATCATTTCCACAATTCATTCTTAAAATTTCTGTAGCTGCCAAACAAAATCAGCACTTTTTTTTCTTTTGCTCTCCAGTAAGTAGCCAGACATTAGCTCCAGAAAAGCCTGAAGCTGTTAGATTCAATTTTCAGAATCCTTACAACAAACAAATTTACACTGTGCATTTAGGCACTTAAAATACCCTTGTTTTGAAAACAACATTAGACGTGGGGAACTGTCCAAGAGAGCACCTTGAATGAGTTTGGTAATACTGACCAAGTGAGAGTAATCATGAGGAAAGTGTAGAGGAGCAAAGGTCATCGTTATTTACCAGAACTAAGGCCAGGTCACGTCTAATGCAAGCTCGTTCTGTTTCTGAAACTGGTGCTCAGAACTTCAACCAGATTTCAACTATCTTCAAGGGAAAAGAAGAAAAAAAGGACAAAAAGCTGGAGATGGAAGCTCAAACATTCCATGAAAATATACACCAAGTTAAAGTGAACATGTTACTATACTGTAACTTTTAAATATCTGATCTAGAGACTCATAGAACCATTAAGTTGGATGAGGGACCCTAAACACCACCTAGTTCCAAGTCCCCCACCATGGGAAGCGATGTTACCAACTAGACAAAGTTGCTCAAAGCTCCATCCAACCCAGCCTCAATTCTATTCTCTAAGCAACCTGTTCTAGTGCCTCACCACCCTCACAGAAAAGAACTCCCTAATACCTAATCTAAACCTGATCTCTTTCCCTTTGAAGCCATTATCCCTTGTCCCATCATTACATGTCTGTGTAGAAGGTCCCTCTCCAGCTCTCTTGCAGCCCTCCTTGTGTACTGGAAGGATGCTCTAAGGTCTCCCTGCAGTCTTCTCTTCTCCAGGCTGAACAACTCCAGCTCTTTCAGCTTTTCTTCAAAAAAGAGGCGTTCCAGACCTCTGGCATCTTCATGGCTCTCCTCTGGACTTGCTCCCACAGGCCAACATCTTTCTTGTGCTGGGGGCCCCAGAGCTGAACACTGCAGGTGAGATCTCATCAGAATGGAACAGAGGGATAGAATCCCCTCCCTTGCCTTGCTGGCCATGCTGCCTTTGATGCAGCCCAGGACACAGCTGGCTTTCTGGGCTGGGAGTGCACATTGCCAGGTTGTTTTGAGCTTCTCAGCCACCAACACGCCACAGACCCCTGGGTTGCTCTTATTCCATTCTCTGCCCAGCCTAGACCTATGCTTGGGATTACACTGATCCACATGCAGGACCTTGTACTTGGCCTTATTGAACTTCATAAGGTTTATGCAGGCCCACCTCTCAAGTCTGCCCCTGGATAGCATATTTAGTTTCAGTTCTTCTCCCACCAGTATTCCTGTAATCCATCAACTTTGTGCTTCAATTGCTTTGGGTCACAGCATTAGAGCACTGTATGTGGCTACACGAATTATCTTACTATTTTCTGTCATCTCGGGAGTTGAATTCTTTAAATTTCAACATAGCATTTATGTTTAATAATTCACAGATTGTGTAGCATTTCAATCTTGTTTCAGCAGGAAGGACGAAAAAGGTCATTATAATACATGCATCGCTACAAGTTATGACAAAGCAGCACTCTGGAGAATGGCTGCACATATTGCATCAAACAGGTTTTACTTTCTGCAGTGAAGTCAAAGGCATAGAAAAATTTAAATGGGGAAGCATCAGCATATTATCCCATATCCTACTGAACTCAGTAACAAAATTTTCAGTCTCCTTAGCAGCACCTGAAAGCAGACTTCTGAAAACTGCCTAAAATATTACAGTGTTTTCTAGATATTGCAGGCACCTAGGTTACTTAGAAAATTACCTTTGAAAATTCTGCCTTAAATGAATTCCAGCAATCTCACAGCAAGCCTGTGCTAAAGTCTGATATCAAAGGAGGTGGTGAGCCTTAATGAAGCATCTACTTAAATTCAGGTCGTGCTTTAGCAGCAAGCACTTTGGAGGATTATTAGAAGCGGATGCTGTTTAATCTCTCTTACTTCCTGGGAAAACCTGGTATTTAAAAAATCACAGAAGAGGGAGAAAAGTGTTCTCTCCCAAAAAGTCAGTTGTTCTGCTTCTCCATGAGATGTGACATTTTAAGATGTTCTGCCCATCAAATCTGAACATATTCGGATGAACAGGACAGTTTCTCGCAAACTCTGCAGGCTTTTGGCTTTTAGCTTTACAAGGATTTACATTTGTATTTTAAACATCTGCTAAGCTTCCTAAAGAAAGAATTTGTTTAATTATTTCACATTTTGATATTTTCAGATCAGAAACAGAGCTACCTGCTTTGATTTTAAATGAGTCCTCAGAATGCATTTAAATTTCAAGGACTCCCTCTCTGTTCCAAGGAAGTTGAAGGAGCCCAAAATGCCCTCTGCCTCTGATTAGAAGCAAAACTATTCTGGTGTGATGCAACAGCTCTCACCTGAAGCTTGAGTATTGAAAACCTTCTCCTCTCCCTCCTTCAAATTTAATGAAAACTGGTTTCATTTGGGGCTTTTTTGCAATCCCATATTCAGCAGTTCTGCACAAACAATGTCCCAATTTGAAGACTCCAGGATGAAAGACTCCTCACTCAACAAACTGGGAAGGAAATCCGATTTGCAAAGATTCTGCATTTTGAGAAGTGAATTGAAACATCCTGTTTCTTTACAGATTCCAGTTCTACAGGGAAGCTATGCCATTTCCAATGCTTGGAAATACACCAAAGTCCTATTAACTGTGGATGAGATGGAATGACTTTTAACTGGTAGAAATTCCAGGTGGCTTTTCTTAGGAAAATCTTTGCACAGAATCTAGCTCTGTGAAAAAAAAAAAAAAAGGAAAAAGGAAAGGTGGGTGGGGGGGATATAAATCCCTCTGCTATCATACATACATAAAATCCAGAGTGTATATTCTCCTGTGTTATGTCTGTTCAAGGTAGAACACTGCTTCCAAAATTTTTTAACTGCAACATTTCTGATATGAGAAAAATGAAAGATGATGTATTTAAAATAAAAAGCATGCATTCACAAATCTTTCACTATTTCTCAGATAAGATGTCTTATAACACCTAATACAAGATCCAATCACTAAAGGCACCATAAAAGCTTGTCTAACACTCTGGAATCCAACACTTTGGAAGACTTTGAAACTGAAAATAAAGGACAAAATACATAAGAATTATCTACATACTTCTCATATTTTAAGTTCTAGGGAACCAAAATCCGGTGATCATCCATTAGACCACTATTCCTTATCACTCTGAATCTCCAATGAAAAGTTTCTACCCAAAATATATAGGAATAAATTAAATTTAAGTCTGTCATACCTACAAGATGATTATCTAAATCTCACTAGAACAAGTTACTTCCTACCTTTCTACCTTTCCAAAACTGGGTTGAAAGCCTCTCATGCCTTCCTATCAAGCACAAAAAATGCCTTTCTGAAGCTGAGTAGACTTCTGTGAGATGAGGATTATGTACTATCAATTTATAGTGTTTTGTGCTCAATATACACAATTTCAAGAGCTGATTACAAACCATTATTTGATTCTCTAATGTTCTGTGAAACAAAACACCTCAGTCTAACATCATGAACAAAGACAACGGATACAGCTCGGTAACTTTCAGAGATCTGACTCTGTGTGTTAAAATTAACAACAAACTGAGTTTTCAGGTGAATTTTCTTTAATGCCATACACTTCAGAATTTTGAATTATGAAGCAAATGCACTGCATTTTGATTTCTGTCTGGAAGATATAAAGGCATGTCTCCATATCAGTGAGATTGCAATTAGGTGGGGAATATACACATAATACTTTTTGGGAGCACATGGACTGTATTTTTCTTTTCACAAGTCTCCTCTCAGTGTTAGAACCAAACTCCATTACTAACGTTATAGGAATGCTACTGTTTAATCCAGTAAATACCACACTGCTAAAATAACTCCTCTTGAATTTTTAAAAAATATTCTTTGAACAGAAATTGATGCTGCCTCTGCAGAAGCATTTTTTCTGCACTGCACAAAGCCAACAAAATATCGGCTCCTTCTAAAATGGATATATGCTTGCACGTTATGGCTGAAATGCAACCACAGTCACAGAAATACCACAAAACTTATTTTATGGGTATAAATCACATTTTATTTTCATGTGGCACTTTCACTGACAGGGAAACATGAATTTTATGTTTTAAGAACAATTCTTCACCTTATGAAGAATTGATAATGTAATGATGTAATGATGCGCATACACCTATATGCAACATTTCTGTCCATCTTCTACATATTTTATAAGGCATCTAATAAAAAAAGAAATAATTAAATAATAATTTTTATTTCTCTAGAAAGAGAAGCATTCTTATGTATCCCATTTATTTCCAAACTCTTATTACCACTTGCATCTACACAATAAAATGCTTCTGGTAAATAGCAAGAGAATGGGGATCTTTTCTTCTTTAAACTATAAGAGGCCTCAATAGGAACTGCAGATCAGAGGGAAGCACTCGGTATTCAATGGCTCAAACAAATGCATATCTTTATGTGACACAAACATAAAAAGATGCCAGCAGACATCAGGCATCAACTCACAAGTTTGCAAAAGATCAGGGCTACATCAGAAACAGTCTCCTGGTGATCCTTTTGCATCCTGAAACTCTCCTTAAGAAGCACTTTTTTTGTTCATTCTGTGCATGCGTGCTTCAGGATTTGTCATAGGCTGTACGAACACCTGGGCAATTCTATTTTAAAAGCTGTGCCGTAGGTGTTTAACAAGGAGTAATCAGTTTGTAATTGCACACAGTAATGTAGATGTCTGTAGTTATGTATTTAGAAACAGCATGTAGTGACAAGAGAAGGAATGGCTTCAAACTGAAAATTTTAGACTCAGTATTAGGAAAACACTTATTTTGAGGGTGGTGAGGCACTGGGACAGCGGATGCCTGATCTCTGGTGTTCCAGGCCAGGTTGGATGGGGCCTGGAGCACCGTGGTCTAGCGAAGCATCCTTCCCTATCGTGGTGGGGTTGGAACTAGATGATCTTGAAGGTCCCTTCCACTGCAAACTATTCTATGATTTTAAATACAACCTCTATAATGCACACTATAGAGCATATGTAAGGTTGGCCAGCTGCCAGGAGCAGCCGGGCAAAGTTTCAGGGAATTAAAAGAACGTAAAGTAGTGGTTTTCATAGTAAGCTTCTGGCGCTGGCATCTCTGCTACAGTGCAGATGAGCAGATGAGACAGTCATTTAATACGTACGCACAAGCATTTACTTCAAATCAAAGTCGTATGCAAGGTGGGGGTGGGGGGGGGAGAAGGTAAAAAAAAAAAAGCGCTAGAAATTCTCCGGAGGCCGAGCATTCACCCACAGCCGCGGCACCACTACCGGGCCCAGCCGCCCGGCGGTTCCGCGGCCCCACAGCAGCGCCTGCGCGGCCGCCCGCTGGCTCTCGCCGGCCCCCGAAGCTTCGTGAAGATTCCGGAAGGCTCCGGCCGGCTCTTTCCGCCGCGGGAGCTGCCCCGCCCCCGGTGCTGCTGCCCGGTTTCCTTCCTTCCTTCCCTCTTCCTTCCGCCGTGTTCCACCGGGCTCGGCTCTCCCGGGCGGCGGGGCAGGAGGCGCTGCGGCCATGTCGCTGCTGTGCTACAACCGGGGCTGCGGGCAGCGCTTCGACCCCGAGAACAACACGGAGGGTGAGAGCGGCGGAGGGGCCGGGGCGCGGTGCCTCCCTGGCTGCCTGCACGGGGAGCGGGGGCGGCCTCTGGGGCTCTGCGGGGCGGTGCGAGCCCGTCCCGCCCGGGGCCAGGCCCTGCGGGGCTGTCACCCGGCCCGCGGGGTGCGGCTGCCCCGGGGACACGCGTGTGGGGCCGGGGCAGGCCCGGCGCTGCACAGCGCTGTCCTGTGTGCCGAAGGCTCTCAAGGCCACCGTAGGCTTCTCTGCTGAGGGCTTCTCTGGGTGTTGTATTCATCGTAGTTGCCAGCGGGTTTTGGTTTTTTAGTTTGGTTCGTTGGTTTGGTTTTTGGGGGGCTTTTTTTTTGTTGTGTGTTTTGGGGTTTTTTTGTAGTTAAAGTGTGTGGACTTGCAGCAGGTAATTAAATAGGTCTGAATTGCACACGTGTGCCTGCTTTTCCAAGTGCCTTGAGCGATTGCAGTGCTTCTGTGTTTGCTGGGAATGCTGGTGAAGCGTATTTAAAGCTCTATCATTTGGGATTTTATAATTCCACAGAGGTGCAGGAGGGTGAGTTGAGTTTTCGGAAGGCTCGCCCTCACCTGGTTTGTAAAGTAACTGTGTTGGTTGAATTTCTAGAATGCTCTCTTGGTCTTAATTTAATTTTTAGTGACCCCCAGGGCTAGAATTAGGCTAACGTGTTCTAGCTTGCACATTTTTAGTGGTTTAGAACCGTGGCAGTAAAGAGTGTTTATTTTTCTGAACTACCTAGTGTTTTTGCATAGAGAGGGGCAACATATTGAGTACACTTTGCTAATGTTAGTAACAGCAGAAGTGGGCATAGTTGTGGAATGCTTACATTTAGTGTTCTCTTCCACCACCATCCCCTACATCGCTTTGCCCTAGAAGGCAAAGCAGATAAGGATATTTATTGTTTAAAAAAAAAAAAAAAGGAAAGAAATCCTATTAGAATTTTATGACCTGTACTCCTTAGAAAAGCAACACTTATAAAAGTAACACTTCTTTACGGTTTGTGATCAAGCTGTAGTAAACTAGGTCAGGTTGGCATGGCCATATGCTAACTCTGTGGTGCTTGGGTTGGGGAAAACAATTTCATGGCATGCAATTTGTTTCAGTAAGTGGCTGGAACGTGTAGTGGAATCATTGTGTCCTAGACTAAGCATTTCTGAAGGTAAATGTAATTATTCACAGATAGCTACAGAGAACCAGGTTTTGCATACGGGTGAACCCTACAAATTTCTACTTTGACATTTAGTGAAAGGACTAATAAAGTGCTTTCAGGATGCAGCAGTAAGGTGATAGTAGTGTGTGCATGGTAGGATCAGTTTGACTATGAAATTGATATCAAAAAAGCTCCAAACAAACAAAAGCCTGAAAAATTATGGAACTTGTGTCTCCAAAGTTTATCTGAGAGTTGGAGAAAATGGCTTTGAAATACTTTGGTCTTCCTGGTAAAGGAAAGATATTAACAGCAGTGGAGAGGTAACTTGTTTTCTTTGTTTGTTTGGGGTTTTTTTCAGTGAAAATGTAGAATAGCAACCAAAAGCTGCAGAAATCTGATCTTGTACGAATCAGAACTAGAACATGCTTTTATTTGCTTGTATCCTAATTTTCTGTTGGACTCGGTGTGAGCACAGACAGGCTGGTGTTTTACTGTCTCTAGCAGGCTCAGTGGTCAGATCCCGCTGGCTCTGCTGTGGCACTGCAGAGCTCCTTGTCCTGGCATCTTCTCTCCTGGAGCACGCAGGGCCTTCAGGAGGCAGCAGCCAAGTGGGCTGTCATTTGCTGCACCTGGTACCTACTGCAAACCAGACTCCAGGGAGTGAGGAAGAAGGATTGCACTTGGCCAGATGGATGACCAGGCACTTCTCTGTGTCTGCCTTGAGCTGCACCGTAGCCACCCCTGAGTTAGTTGATTTTGTGATGGTTCTGGTCTCTAAAATGGTAGCTGTTATTAACAGCATCTCTCGAATGAAGAATTAGAAATATTAATTTAAGTCTTCCGACTCAGAAATAATCTTTGCTAGAAAACAGAGTTTATTTTTACTCTCATGATACTTCCAATGACATACTTTCATACTGTTGGAAAAGAATAACCTCTACTTTTATTTTTATTTGATTTAACAGCGAAGTCCTGGTCTCTATGCAGAATAACCACCTTTTTCCTTTTTAATTTTCCTGAGAGGTTTACCAGCATTAGCTTTTCATCCTGAAACTGAAGGAATTGATAGAGGTTTATGGATGTATTTGTAAGTCTTGCTGAAGGACTAATGTCCCAAAATACGTGCATTTTAAGTTAAGGTGGGAACTGATGTCCGTCAGACTGTATTAGTGCTTTAGACATAGGTACTGAATATAAAATCAAAGGAAATTATACAAAATGAGGTTTCTTTAAAAATTTATGTGTTTATAAAAAAGATAAAACTATTTGGTTTGGTGTTTTTGCCTATTAAATATCTGTAGGCAGATTGCTAATGAAGTTATTTATCACTTCTTTCTTTTGCTTCCTATTATGTGCATTGTTATTGTTTGTGTCAGTTTTAATTTTAAGTGTTTCTAATTTTGCTTTAAAGGCTAAAAGACAGTGCTTAGAGTGAAGTCAGTAAAATACTGTCCATGCTGTAAATGTCAGTGAGAAGTTATATAATCAGAGCAGTTTTATTACATGTTGAAGGAATACAAGTAAAAGAGAACAGCTGTGTAATGTTGACAAATATTTGTGAATACAAACGCTTTCATTAATGTAGGTTGTGTTTCAGTGTAGTGTTTGTACAGAATCTATTAGTAATAAATAGCATTGATACATCAAAATTATGTGTGTATGGAAGACTAACCTTTGGGTTCAAATTCTTAGGTGGCTTAGGTTACTACTAACATTGAAAAAAAAAAAACCAAGGTAATTACGATTCAAATCATGAACTCATTATTTGCATCAAGAGACTTTTAACAGAATGCTTCTCGACAGAAAGCTCTGATCAGGTTCAAATAGATGTATTTGAAGTGATAAATGAGTATTTTCAGTCTGTCAGGTAGCCATAGGGTCACCTTCTTACTTCTGCAAAATTTCCAGTAAGGCCTGGTTACTGATGGAGACCAGGGATGGTCCATAGAGAGTTTCCTTGCTCCACGTGGGAGTAGTAGTTTGTCTTAGATACCTGCTTTCTAGTTTGTGTTATATAATACTTAAGAAGAAAGAAGACCTCATTATTTATGTTTAATATATGCACTCAGATAGCCTTTTTGGAGGAATCTGGATTTTTCTGAGTAATGATGTGCACTTGGGGAAGTGGGGCAGCTCATGGCATACATGAATTGTAAATGTGGCATTTTTGCTGGGTTTGTAATCGTATGAATAAAGATTCTTGGTATGCCTCAATATTAATAATAATAATTGTATTCTAGGTTCATGCACGTACCATCCAGGTGTGCCTGTTTTTCATGATGCTCTCAAAGTAAGTATGCAACTGTCCTTTTAAGTAGTATCTCTTTGGATTTTCATATTTTTATTATCAGATCTTTCCGTGTTGAGAAACTGAGCAACCCCATGAAGTTAGAAAAGCACAGTTATTCATTCCTGAAAAAGAAATTAAAAACTCCACTCATATGGTGTAAATGCCATGCAAGTCTAGATGACTTGTTTCCTGTTGATTAACTGACTTTAGGTCTCTCAGCAGTTTAATTAGATCCTCTAAATAGGACTGTGGAGCCATTGAGAGGTTTCATACTCTTTAAATTAATTAACCTGCTTGGAATTCAGAGCAGCTGCTTGTGGTCTAATGTGGCCAGGGCACTAATGTGTATGTGACATTTGTCTGCTGTAAGAAACAGTCATGTTCATTTAATCTGCCAAATGAGGATGTTGGTTAAATTGGGACTGGTCACCCATGCCTGTTATGCAGCTGTCCAGGATTCTTGGTCTCCATCTTCAGTGAAGAATTAAATATACCTGTGATGGGTCTCCAGTGCTTAGGCTGACTGCACAGCCCATCCTAAACTAAACTGTTTTCCCTCTTCAGGATCTACTGGATGCATACAAAGTGCTTACAGGGGATCATTTCAGACACAACTGCTGAAATAGTGCTGGAAATCATTCTAATAATTTGATTGTGTAGTCAAAAATCTGGAATCCAAAACTGGAGCCTGGCACTTTATTAATACTGATGTAGCCTCAGTGACTTTTCTTAGAACACTAAACTGCTGTTTAGCTGAGCTTTGAGGGGAGTGTGTGGTTTTTTTTTTCCTTGGTACTTAGGAACTACTTCTACTGGAAGTGCATCTCATCCCAACAATGTGGTGTCTTTTGGCCTTGTGAAAGCTTCTGCATTGTGTTTGCTGTGAGCTGTTGCTTATATTCCTTATACCTGACTCTGGAATCAGCCGTCATGTGCCACTGGCAAATTGAGACAAATACTCTTAGATCAAATACTGTATGGTTGCTTAGACAATGGTGAATTTTTTTGTACAAAATTATAGCTGTACTCAGAGCACAGTACAAAAATCTTCTACATAATTACAAAGAGAACAATTATACAGTTAGCTCAGAACCTTATGTTTACTCCCTCTTTCTCACATACTCACTGTTTCTAAACAAGTACTACTTTCCTCCTTCTCCTTATCCTGCCTCTTGACCTAATTAAAAATTTATCATAATTGGAAATGAGCAGTTTTCTTCATGCTATGAGTTCTGGATAATGTAGGTGGGGAGGATGAACCTTTTGTCTCCTCAACTGTGGAAATAGTTTATATTTTGAGGGTATTTTAGAACCACCTACCTAAAACCCATTGTGTTGCACCACTTAAGCTTTCAAAGCAGTGGTGCATTAGTCAAACTGTTGCCTCTAATGAAGTTCTTTGAGTTCTAAGATATATTATTCACAGTGGCAAGGCAATTTGCTCAAAAATTGAATTTCTGGTTTATATAATAAAAAGTGCTCTTGATTGATGTAGTTGGATAGCTGCGCAATGCACGTATCCAGCTCTGTTGGTGCGAAATAAGCAATTGAAAGATTTGAGTGGAGCTCAAGAAGAGGAAATTTTTGGAAGAGGGCCTGTGCATTGAGCCACAGGTGAGCCTGGTCTGAAGTGTAGTATTTGTTTGTTTTGCTTACGTGTTATGAGATGAAGTAACATTTCTGTTGTACAGAGTTGGCACCTAACTTGTCATGGAAGTATTGCCTCACATTTACTGAACTTTCTGATTAAGGCAGCATCAGCAAACTGGAGGACTTCTCTGGCTTTTAAAAATGCAGATGATAATATTGTCCACAATACAATGGGAAGGGAAGAAAACAATTGCTAATCTTGATATGCCACATCTTTTAAAGAAATATAATCAATATTTTGCCTTTTTTTAAGCTATTGTCAAGTTCGGTAGTCATGCCTATGTTGTTTTTCTTCCAAAATATTTGCAGGGTTGGTCATGTTGTAAGAGGAGAACAACAGACTTTTCTGACTTCTTAAGCATTGTGGTATGTACTCATGATTATTTACAATTTCTATACTTGTCAAGTGACAGTGATTAGTATTGAATGGTGCATGTGCTTACATGTTTTAAATTAGCCTACTTCTGTTAAAACTGTGTTAATTCTTATATGCTCTATTTTTCTTCTTATAATGCTGAAGTCAAGGCTCATTTTCAAGCTTTTGTTAAAATTATTAAAATAGGTTTTGATAGAAGTGCCTGCTAATAAAGAAGGATTGTCAACATTTATTGCTGCTTTGCTTGACTACAGAAAGTATGCATTTTTCTTTTCACTTATATCCAAAATGAGAATATTTTCCACTTTAGTGGTAGGGTTTCCTTTGCAGCCAGTGTTAAGAGTGGGCTAAAGGAAAAGATGGAGCTGAAGAAATTAGTCAAGGAGACTTGTTGCAGTTTTTGTTAATTTTTAATGCATATGAGTTACACTGTATTTATATGTAAATAAAAACATATGCTTTCCACAACAGGGCTGTACAAAGGGTTTCCATAACAGTGAGAAACCTCCTGAGCCTGTTAAACCAGAAGTCAAAACTACCTCTGAACGAAAGGAGCTAGCTGAACTGAAACCCAAATTTCAAGAACACATAATTCAGGCACCAAAACCATTGGAAACAATTAAGAGACCAAGGTACAGTATATGAAACTTAAGGTTTTCCAAATTTTGTAGTCAGTTGGCCAAGTTAAAGCTTGCTTGGTTATTCAGTGTTGTACATTTCATGAAGTGTAGAAATTCTGAAATTAACCTTAGAGGACCTTGGTTTTGGTAGAAGTGATGACGTTATCTTAAGCTTCAAAATATGAGAAAATAATTCTGGTTATGACAAAGAAGTACTTGATCTTTCAGCACAAGAAGCAAAAATTGAAGTCTATAACCTCATAGCTTAAAATGCCACTAGAAACTGTGTTAAGTGTTTTAAGCAGTAATGAAAATAATTTTGGGGTGCTTGTATTTAGATTCCTTAGTATCTCTTGATTTATTTTTATTTTTGTAGAATATTTAGGATTTCCAGTTGAAAGCCAAGACTGCCTTCTAAGTTTCTAGTCTATTTTTCCATAAACAGTACAGATTGGCATTTACAAATGTAGTTTGTTTGTTGAAGGGAAGTTTGAAAGGAAGAGCCTTGTAGGAAGATTAAAAGTTACTACTTTGTCTTCTTTAAATTCTTTCTCATGAAGTAAGTTGACACTAATACTTGGATTTTTTTAGCCCAGATGAACCAATGACAAATTTGCAGCTCAAAGTGTCAGCTTCCTTGAAACAAGCTCTCGATAAACTGAAACTGTCATCAGAAAATGAAGGCAGAAGAGGTAAGGAGACAGGGAGATTAAGTAGGTGTGTGATGCTAAGCGTCACACAAATGAAATGCTGATCTTGTCATTTCTGATGTGATAGTTTCCTGTAATTATGTTCTTTTTCTTAATAATCTGGGAAATACCTTCCAGTCCAGGGTATGATTATTGAAGTTCAAATGTGGGTAACATGGAGACTCGGTTGTCAAGAACAGTTCATTGTCATTAATATTATTTGAACTGTGTCTTTTCTAAGATTTCGTGGTTAGAATGGATGTAATGGGAACATCCATTTCTGAATATGTGACTGACAGAATTACCTAGAAATGAGCTTTACTCCCTGTTGTTGCAGAGACAGTATCCTATAAAGCCTTCATAAATTGGTGACGTTCCTTGGAAGACTAGTTGGTTCTCCCTTGTCTGTTTTGCCTCTTTCTTGTTCCCACATTTTATTTGGAATTTGGTTCCAGAACTACACTGCTCCTTAAGTAACTTTATAATTTCAACCTACGCTTGTGGCTATTTTATGCTCTTTTGTTCTTATGCCAAGCTAATTTAGCTCTTCTTTCTCCATGGTATCCAAATTATTTCCTTATGTGTATTTATAGACAGCAGTTGAAGCCTTTTACATTCTTAGTTTTACAAAACTGAGCAAGATGAATGATTGTTCGCTTCCCCTGTGATTGTAATGATCCTTTTAATCTTTTTTTATTTACCCCACTTAAAATGTGTAAAGATATAGAGCCTACAATTTCATGCATAGGTAATACAGCTTTTGGAATGTTTCTCTGTACCTCTCTGGCAGATTTCACTGTCAGGCAGAAAATAGAAGCTTGAAGAGGAAGGTTTTTCTAATCTCCTCCTCGGCTCATTTTAGTCCTTAATAAAAGCAAAGTGTTCACTTGATTATACAATTCATTTGCTATTTTCTATAATAATCTGTTTACAGAGGAAGATAGTGATGAAATCAAGATTGGGACGGCATGTAAAAATGCAGGCTGTTCAAAAGTAAGTGGTTCAGTTGTACCCTAAATGCAGCTGCTCAGCTAAGTGAGCAGTTTCGGTTTTTTGTGGGCTGCAAGTTAATTTGGAAAAGGCACAAAGTCCATTGGGTTTAAGAAATCCATATTTGGTAACATGCCGTATTATTGACAAATGTGAGTTTTTCGCAGAAAGTTAAAGATGTTTTTCCTAAACCTGTCATGGACTTCTAATTAGTAAGCTTGTCAAATCCATGGTACTGTGGTGTTTCAGCTTAACATATTAAATATAATATTGGTGAGAGGTGGCTTACTGGTAACACTTGAATTGCTCTTGATAATGTGTGTAGATCAGAAGCATCTACAGATCTTAAGAGTTAATGCTTCCTGCAAGAAGAATTAAAAAGTCAGTGTTTTAACACTTCTGGCACCAAAATTAGTCATTCTATTACCTAGTCATTTAAAGTGAAAGTTACACTGACAGACTTGTTTTGTGCCAAATAGGACAGTAAAATTTAAATAGCTATTTTACCTGGCAGATTTTGCATTATCTACGGAAGCTCTGGTGGGAGGAGAACTTTGGCAGTCTTTGTGTTGGGAAGAACTGATCTGATATTCAGTGACTGAGTTGCATATTGTTTATTTTACTTTCTCTAGAGAATCCATGTGTTTTATGAATGACAAATTTAATTTATTTACAAGTTACGTTCTTGTTTTCTCTGAATGCTCAGAGTATTTTAAAGACAGAAATCTCTGAGGATCTGCAGTGACCTTTATGAGCGTAGGTGGTGTCACCATTGATGTGTGGCATTGAACTAATACAGAGTACAGCTTCTTAGCAGTTCCAGAGAACCTTCTGTGAAGGAAGGTTGAATGGTTACTTTGAAAAGCTAGAACAAGCCATTAGATCTAGAGTATGTCCCAAAAGCTTTGTCGTACTTTGGTCATTATTTCTGGTTTTTGTCATGTTACGCTTTTGGTTTTTTTCCTTGCTCCGAATA
>VYZP01056156.1:0-11941 GCA_013400635.1 Hypocryptadius cinnamomeus
CCTTGGCAAGAGTAAAAGGCAGCAAACATTATCTAGTCAAACTTATCTGCAATACTGCTCAGAGACAGGAGAAATACCTAGCTAGGTATTAGCAAATCAGCACCTGCTTTGGAGTCCTCACTTTTGCAAATCACTCTTTCATACTAATTATTCCTAAGGTAAAATCAGCTAAGTGTTATTCCCTAGTAGTATTCCCCTGATTAGAGTTTTATGACCTTCACAATCTACAATGTCTGATTCAGCTACATTCCCAGAATATAAATAGCTCAAATGCAGGTACAAGTCTCAGGCAAAGTAATTTTCTGTTAACTGCCTATTCCATCTGGATCCATGGCCCAGCAAAACACCAGCAAAGCTTTTGTTCCATAGACAGTCTCAAAACTTCAGGGCTTTGCTTCCATGGAAATAAAGCATGAAAAATTCACAACAAGATGCATGCTCAGTGAGCATGAATAAATTAATATTTAGAGTCAAACCATGCTGTCAACTATAATTTAAATTCAAAATACTAGATATTTATGAGACATGACTGGAGGAAACAAGCTAAGTAGTCAAAAACTGGTCCAAAACTACTAAGCCACACTCTAAACTAAACAGGAAGGGAATCCTATGGTCCCAATTTGAGGTTTGAAGACAAAATTTAAGGTGGAGGGAGAAAGTGATAAGCTTCCTCTTTCGTGTGGGCTCTTTGGCCATGCAGGACAGTTCTGCTAGTGACCTGGGGTAACTCAGGCTTGCCTTCAGGCATGGAGCATGTTCCAGGAGTAGGGCTGGCAGGAGGTTTGGCAATTGCTGGGTAGAAGTGGCCTTACCACTGAAAGCTGACAATGCTAGTGCCACACTTGCATTGGCTGCCCCTCAGAGCAATAAACCCAATGTTTATGCTCAGAGGCACACCCAGGCGCTCTCACAGGCTCTGCCTTCCTACCCATGCGCTTGAGAGAGCTCCTGCACAAAGCCCACTCAATCCACAGGGAGACACTCCAGCTTTTCCCCTTCTTTCTAAGTCAGCCTCTGCAAAGAGACACATCAATAAAACCCTAGCCTGACGTCATGCATTGTCACGCTGCAAGTGCCGGGACAGGAAGGAGCAAGGCAAAGAGTGACTGAATGTGCCTGCTTTAATTCAACCATCCCAAGGAAAAGGGCTTTTTACTCACATCACACCCAATCAGATTAGATGCCATGAAAAGCACAGTCATCTAAGAACTCGGATAAGCAAATGACAAAAAGCATGAAAATGTATTTTGAATAACCAACAATTAATTTTAGTCAGTGGAACAAAGAGGGAAAAAATGCATTCCTAAAAATCAAACTGAGTTTGTCTATGTATTCCCATGTTGTAATGCAAAAAATTAATGAAATGCATTTTGTTCCAGTTATGACATAGTGTAGTTTAGAAACCCATGCAAAACTTTTGGAGCAAATAGAGAAGTATGGACATTTTCATGTCCAACCAGCTTCCTTATCAAAACATTATACAAATCATAAAGAGGGAAGAGTTTACCATGGAGTCACATTGTTTTAACTGCCACTTCACTTGACAAAACAATTTCCAAACAGCTTCTTTGTTTTTCAGCTAATGTAAATGAGAAGGATGTATTTTAACTTTAGATTGCTACACTTTTTCAGTCCTACCACTGAAAACACTTTCAAAATGGCATTTTCATTGGCCTGTCTTAAAGTAGAAATACTAACAATTCTGGGCCCGTTTCACAATGTTATTAAAGTTCTCCAATGCACAACTGTTTGTGAGATAAGAAAGTCATGTCATCTATTGTTTCTCATAACCCACCACAATCTCTAGAAGCAGTCAAGCCAGCCAACCCACTTCATCTTGAAAACCATCAAAGTCCATACACATTTTGACAAGCAAATGGGTGAGATAATAACATTAGCAGAAACAGAAGACACAAATTTGATTCCAAGAGCTCCACGAGCCTGCAAAGCAACAGGAGCTTAGTGTCAAAAGCTGACTGACTGTGAATAAATCAGCTCTAGGAAAAAATTAGAATTCCTAGATCATAAGTGACAGATGTCCCTTATGCCGGAATGACTTTCAGGCCATTTCATTTTAATTTTATTAGGAGAAGAGGCAAAACAGTTACAGAGCAAAAGAAAAACACAAGATTGTGTATAGTGGGTTTTAAATTAATCTGCTAGCATCAGGACTGCTTGTCTCATTCAGCTGGTCCAGACTAAAAATACAGAAGAAGGAGATAAAGAATTGACTCAGTATAAAAAGGGAGACAGCATACTTCCAGCAGTTAAAAAGCACTACTTTTTTACAGTTTCCATTGATCAACAAACACACTCGGGAAAACACACTGGGAAAGTGCTTTGCTGAAGCAAGGGGCAAGCAGGCTTCTTTGCCAGCTGTTTTACTCCATATTCAATGTCCACACCTGGCTGGGAGTTGCCAGAGGGGTCTCACATTCACAGTTGCTAATAAACAGCAGACCTTATGTCCACAGCATGCCACAGAAGCTGACAGTATGAATTTCTCCTGGTTCAAAAGGTGCTAGAGAAAATTATGGAGGCTTGGTCCTGAGGGGGCTATCCTGTGCCACATCCTGGATAACACTGCAAGAGGACGTGCTTTCCTCCCACGAGAGCTAAAAGGGAGGAGAGTGTTTCACAGAGAGGAACACTGCAGGCTTGAACTTTGTCTTACCTGTTTCACACAGGATTGTCTCTTGGTCACTGTGAGAGTCAGCATGCTGGTCTGGATGAACTTTTTGTCATTGAATCGCTGAATATGCTGAGTTGGAAGGGACCCACAAGGATCATCAAAGTCCAACTCCTGGCCCTGCACAGGACAGTCCCAAGAGTCACACCATGTGCCTGAGAGCGCTGTACAAATGCTTCTTGAACTCTGTCAGGCTGGTGCTGTGATCACTCCTGGGAGGGCTGCTCCAGTGCCCAACCACCTCCTGGGTGAACAACTTTTTCCCAACATCCAACCTAAACCTAAACCTCCCCCGACACAGTTTCAAGCCATTCATAAACCTGAATTATATGTGGCGTTTGGAATTTCTGCCAATATAAAAATTTCAGAGGGTCATTTTTGTCAAACCCAGTGTTTTGTATTTTAAATGTTGTTTTATAATTTGTAAGGTAAACTTTTTTCCTTAATAAAAGTATTTTATGTCTAAAATTACTGGAAAAAATTTAACTCACATATATAAATAAAAGTATTTTTTTGCCAGAAGACATTTTGCTGAACTGCTAACTAGGAAGTTATGATTTTAATAAAACATCTAAAGTAAATACATTTCATCAGAAAAAAATGTTTGGACACCTCCAGCAATGCAGTTTAAGGTGCCAGCTTTAGTCTTAGGTAATTTCTAAAGCGCCCAGAGGCCTAAGTCAAAGGCCAGTGAGTATCCTTAAAAAACTGATTTCAAATGTGGAAAAGAGCTATTAGTCTGAGCTGAAGAGCAGCAATACAAAGAAAATACAGATGCACAGCATCTGGCAGAGAACCTGAAACCCAGTTTCAGAAATGTTGTCTCACAAACTGGTGAGCACCAAAAGTGCCGGCAGGGCTCATCCTGTCAATCCATGGACCAGGAGCGCGGGGTCTGGATCGAGGTCTCGGGGACAGTGGGTGCCTGCGAGGGCAGCCCCATCTCCTCTCAATGTGCCCAGCACTGAGGGCTCACCAGGGGCACGTGAGGAGAACGTGCCAGAAGAGTGAAAGCAGGAGAGTCGTTCCTTGTGTTCCCATTCAGCTAAAAATTGAAGCAGCTCCAGGCACCTCAGCGTACTGTCAAGGAGACGAGTATTTATATCATGTCACAGATGGCCTTGTTCATCACTACAGTCTGAAAATGACTGCACTCAGGATGTACCTGTCGGGAGCTTCCAGCCCCTGTCTGGTCAGGAAATGGTGGGGGACACCAACCTGCCCTGCATGCACAACTCACTGCTGGGTTATCAGCTCCCTCCCATGCCAGCACCTTCACCTCAGTGGATGGGCTTGACATGGATTTCAGAACACTCCATCACACGAGTTCAGACTCAGCCCTCTTAATTTAACTTCTTACCCCACATGTGACTCCACTAACATTCACTGAACTTCTGTGTGGTACAGTTATATTAACCATGTGTGAAGCTGTAAGAGATCAATCTCAAATGGTTCATTGTCTCAATAAATTTATTTTTTATTGTTGCAATAAATAATTGCTCCCATAGAGAGGTGTAGAATGAGTTTCCTTAGGCAGGTTAAACAGCAAATATTGTCCTTGATATTTTGGGACAATATCCAAAATTTGGAAAATCTAACTGAATGCTAGTGAAGGTCTCTGCTTAAACACACGCGCACACACACACACACACACACAAACCCAAAAATTAGAGTGAAATGTGAAAACAAAATGTTTGTATAAGAAGTAGAGCAACAGGGCCCTTCAGCATCTGGGTAGTACTATACCATAAGAAGAAAGCCAATAACAAGCATTTAGCTGCATGGGAAAACAGGAAACACGGTGTTGGAAATCGTATTTAAAGCTAGGTGTCCACGTTCTTCAGGTGGAGAGTCCTTTTTTTTTCTGCTTGGTCCCTCAAACAATGGGATCCTGTAAGTGCTGTGAGCTCCAAGGAACAGCTGTTGACATACCAAATTAACAAAATTTTGCTGAGATATTAATGCATGAGGCTGTGCTTCTGCAAAGGTGCAATACAGCTCTGCAGGAAGTGCTATCTATCACCCAGACCTTACAGGACTTATACCAGAAATTTAGGATAGTATTATTTATTCCAATGATTCAAATACCAGTAAATTGAAACACACAAATGAGACGTTAATTAACCTGGACAAGCACTCAACACCCTGAAAGCCAGGACAGGTGGTTTTTTGTTTGTTTTTTTTTTTTTGTTTGTAGGTGTTTAGTTAGGGAAAGATCATGATTTGTGACTTACTTTCATCTGAACACAGAGCTGGTGTCAGGACTAAATGAAAACTGTTTTCTTATTCTGTCTTTCTCACTGCCAGTCTGAAAAAAATACATGATTTATGCATTGAAATGAAAATAAGCATCTTTTGAAGAGAGGCTGGAACAGCCTCTGTTCATTGCAAAGCCTTTGAATTTTTGGTTTTTTTAATGCAATAAGACATCTGATCTGAACTGCAGCAGAGTTGTCTGGATCACATGCCTACAGCTACCATTGAAGGTAACCAAGCCTGAAAAGTGTCAGTTAGTGCAGAGTCAGTTTTTTTTTTTTTTTAAAAAAGATAAACAGCTCTAAGTGGGATGTGATTCCACTATGAACTGAATAGAGGTGTGTGGCAGAGAAACAGGGGAATGTCTAAGTCAGTTACTGGCAACTTTTAAGCAGGGTCATGCTTACAGCCAGTGATCTACCTGCCTAATATTCAACTTCCAAACAAGTGCTGGCAAACTGAAAAGAATTCCAAAATGAGTGACATGAGCTATGGGAAAATAATACAGCATGCAGTTCCCAAGGCCCAGTCTACTTTTTTTATCCATAAAGGACTTTTATGGATAATGACATGACATAAACTGCATTGCTATGTCCCTCCTCTCAAAATCTATGCAAGCAAGTCAACCACAGCCTATGAATCTGTGCAGCTTCTTTTTTTTTAAAAAAAAGGGCATATCTAGCAAAATGTATCATATGCTGAGCTTTTTTAAATTATTCACAAGCAAAAAATTTTTCAAAGTGCTTATCAAATGGGTGAGACAGAAAGAAATACCTCTTCAGATAAATTGATGTCCTCAAATTAATTCCCATGCCTACAGCACAACAGTTCCCCTGCACCTCACCATCATCCTTTTGCCTCTCATTCACACCTCACTTTTCAAGATAAAATTTTTCTCTCAACTGCTGGCAGGCAAAGGATGTCCTTTGCTGCCATCCCCTTCCACCTGCTTCTCTGGTGTTAGTACTGCCCCATCTAAAATCCTGCTTCCAACAAGCCCCACTCCTGCCACTTCTCCTAAGAGCAAGCCACAAGCATATGAAACCTGTCCAGGTGAGAGAGTATTTTGTGTGTTAAACTTAAATAGGGAAAAAGGCTTTGAAAGACTCCTTCCCCCACCTAAGCCTTCTTCCTCTTCAGAGTGATTTACAGCAGATTCATTAAGAGCAGGAGACAGTCAAAGTGCTATGAGTCTGTCCTGGGAGACGGGAAAGTTTCTGAGAGGGATAGGTGCATTCTGCATGAAGTGTTATGAAACCAGACTCTTCCAAAGGAGAAGCAAGTGTGTCATAAGGTAGCTCAGAGCCAACACCTCTACTCCTTTCACACCTCATTTCCTTCTTGTAATTAAAGGCTAGGTGACACTGAGGACAGATTCTGAAAAATAAACTCCCTTTTGGTTTTAAGGCGGAATTACATCAACTAATACCAAATGAAAAGCACCAGTTTGTTTCTCTTGGGGGAACATGTTATTTCCAGACGAAAATGCACCAGACATATGCTTTTTGGTGCCAAAGTATAGTGCCAAAGAGGAGCTGGAAATACTGCTGCTGTAAGAAGTAACTATATTTCGAATTATCATAGAATCATAGAACCATAGAATGATTCGGGTTGGAAGGGACCTTAAAGATCATCCAGTTCCACTTAGGGCAGCAGTATTTCCAAGGCACCCACACACAGACTTTCAAGCCTTTAACCAAGTTTTAATGTTAGCATTAAGTACAAATACTTTGGTGCATAAAACTACTTCACACCAAAAAACTTTCCTGTAATTCCAGGATAAGCATTGAGATAAATTCCATCCAACCACTGGAGAACTCTACACTGAAGACATGTTCTCAGTTTACTCAGCTGAATGCACTGAACTCAACACAGGGCTCACTGGTTAAGGTAGCTCTCTCCTAAAACCTGGAGGAAAGATGCAGAGTAGGAGGACAAGAGCCTATTTGAATGACTGGAACACAATAAAACTGGCTGAAGTGATACTCAGTACCACTTACAGCTCTGGTTTTCTTGAGTGCAGGGTGAGAGGTAAGAAGAAACCTATAGGAAAGCAGCATTCCAAAAGAGGGAAATAAGATACAGTAAGGTAGCGACGAGAAACCTGCGGTGAGAAACTTTCCGAACAAATACTTCAAGCTAGGCCCTAGAAAATGGCTTAAAAACTATTTTTATCATAATATAGCTGGAGTGAAATTAAGGATAAGATACAGGTATTTTGTAAAATTCCTCACCCTTTTATTCAAGCTGTACTATTCAACCCCACTGTGCAGAATTTTCTGAATGGAAATGTCATGATTTGCTACAACTTCACAGGCAAAGCTTATAAATAATCTAGGAAAATATTCACTTGGCTGAGGAATATCACTTAGCCCCTGTTTGCAAGGCGTGAGTGGGCTTTCCAGAGTACACAGGACTTGAGCTGCTTTTTTCTGAGCAAAAAATCCTCTCCCACCACACACATATAAGCACATCCACTTCCAAATTAATAGTCTTACCTTATCTTTACTTTCAGAATCAGAATCCTCAAGTTTGGTCCGAATGACAAAGGGTGTAGATAACCTCAGGAGAACGCGTTCAAATGTGGCACTGATTTTAGGAGAGACTATGTCAAAGCACTCTTGGAATTTCAGCGTTTTATGAGTGTCACATCTGAGCTGCTTCCTAAGACCTTCTCCAAGCTGGAGAACCACCATGTTTGGATCAAACATCAGGTGAAAGGGAAAAGCTCTGCAGAAGGTGCTGATACTAATCCTCAGGTCTAAGGGGGACTGGGAAGTTCCTGGTGGAAGTGCTTTTGTGGTATTTGCATTTTCATGTTCTTTGATAAGGAAAGTCAAACAATTGCAGTTACCTGGGTTTGTCCCCTCTGAACACAACTTATCATTTGTGACCTGTTCTACTTCTACTTCCAAGCGGTAAATCTTCTTTGCTGCTGCTTTTATCATTCCTGTCATTGCAAATCCCACAATCTGATGGGGGTGAAAATAATGAAGCATGAGATTGCCTTCAGGGAGTTCTTTGCATAGGAAAGAAGGAGATTCCAGGGTGGCCTGTCTTCCAAATGAAGTTCTAATATGCTCCAGCAAAGCATCGAAGCCATTGAAGAAGTCTTGAAGGGTCCCACCTACAGCTCGAAGAACTCTTTCATTCTCGTCAAAGCAGATATTGAAGAATTCCTCTCCAAACTTTTCTTGCATTTCCTCAAACTTCAGACCTATAGGACAACGAGACACTGATATCAACAACATAGCACTGTTACTGTGTCACATTTTCCCTTTTTGCCTCTATTTGCCCAGGATTTTTCCAAAACAGCGAGAGCAGCATTTTCACTAGATGCCTATCCATAGGTTTCTGTTGGTTGGGAATAACCCTAAAAGACATTTTTTTTTAAGTCCTCATTGTTCCAGCTTGCTGTCACAGGCAGTTATTAGTGGGCCTGTTTCCTTTTCCTCACTGTTATAAAATTAACAAGGTGTTTGTATTGTTTTAAGATGTAACAGAATACAAGGAAGTATATATCAGCTGTCTGTGAATTACAAATATCCAGAGTTTTCAAAGGAAATGAATCAGGGAATTAACAACATAGTTTCTTCACTACCTTGAAATTATACAGAATTACCTGTCAGTCAACTAGTGAAACACCTTAAAGTTTCTCTTGAACAGAAATGAAGGGCAGTTATTTCTTTCCTGAGAGCTTAACAGGCCCTTTATTTTAATGTGTATTCAGCATGCTTTATAACACTGGTAATATCCCAGTGGATCACTGAACTTCTCATTGTTTAGACTGCTTCTAGGCTTTCAATTTGGGAAGAACAGAGTGGTTAGTGACTTTTATACCTGACGTATAACAGGGAACAGAAGTCATGTTGTTTGCAGACAACAACCTTTTATAATCTCAAGGCATTGTCTGAACTGCCTATATACACAGGCATAGTTAACACAATCAATATTCACGAGGGATTTCAGTGTTCCCCAGCTTTACAGTCTGCAATGATATATGATTAATAGCAAATTAAAATGCGTAAAATTACATATATAAATATGACAACAAAGGATATTTTATAAAAGAAGTAATAGCTATAATTTGGGAAAGTTCATTCAAATGCCATTACTCATAAAGAAATTTGGTCACTAAACTAGGTTATTACAAAAATATTCCCAGGATCTTTTATGACCACAGATGGTCAGCTCTGCAGCTAAGCCAAAAGAAAGTACCTCTGGTACACAATGCCCCCTAATATCCTGACTCAGAAGACTGTGTGCCAATTCCTGACTCATTACCATGACGCCTGCATAACATGGTATTGTAATATCTTACCAAAAATACCCACTATAACCCAAAAAGAACTAAATTCTAACCCATACTAATAACTTCATAACTGGATATTAATAACAAACAGCTAAGAAATCATCATATAAATATGTATGCACAAACATATATTCATACTTTTAAATCTCATTGTTCTCTATAGTGAAATGTGAGCAACTTTAGAAGTCTGTGTGTAAAAGTGAGCAGTCTAGCAGGGACACCCAAGGCTGTTAAGATTGCAGAGGGGAATAGGACAGCATCAGAAACCCCTGGGCTATTCATAAAAATGGCCAAATTCATCCCACAAAGCCACCAAAAGACAGCACAGGTGAACTGCCTTTCAAGTCTATTATACAAATAGAGTGGAGCAGCAGCCGTGGCGCCACTGACTGCAAATGAGGTTTGCAGAACTGATCACTCCTGGACTCTGCTGCTACATATGCAAGCCTCACCTCATTATCACTACTGGGAACTCTATCTCAGTATTTGGCCTGAGGTTTTGCTGATTGTCTTAGATTGGTCTGGTTGTCCACCCTGGAGAACCGGCAGTTCAGTCTGGACGCAACATACTGACTCCAAGCAACATGAATTATACCTGGCTCGAGGACGTCCCACTACTTTTAAAAACATTTGAGCTTTGAATTGAGTTACCCACAGTACCAGCAGAAAATCAGATCAACTCTAATAGAAAAATGGATATGACCAAACTCAACCAAACTGCTGGTCTATGTTAGTCATGAATTTTCTCTACAAGAACAGACATTATGATATACTAAGAAAATTAAACTAAGTCAAGCAACCTTCAGAACCAAAAATCATAATGTTTCTATCAAGGAAGTTTCTTCCTTAGCCTTACCAACAAGGCAATAATTTTTGCATGAAGCATGATGTTTATCTTTGAATTAAAAATACTTATTCAATAAATTCCTTGTTACACAAACACACACAGACTAATTTTTTCTGTATTTCTCTGCAAAGCTATTGGCTTCAGTGATGTCTTTGTGTAAAGCTGCACAAAATATTCAATATGTATTTTTACTGAATTATTCCTGCCTCACTTACTGAAAAAAATTATGAACAGATGCTCACCTAGCACTAATGCTGTATATATTTCAGTATAACCTTTTCACTTGCTACCATAAAAATGATCCTAATCTTTTGAAAGTCTTCTGTAGATTTTCTCCCTACCCATATTTCTACACATAGCTGTCGTGGTTTAAGCCCAGCTGGCAAGTAAACACCACACAGCCACTTGCTCAGCCCCCCACCCCAGTGGAATGGGGAGGAGAATCAGTAGTAAAAGTTGTAGGCTGAGATAAGAACAGTTTAATAATTGAAATGAAAAGAAAATATTATAATAATAATAGTAAATAGTAATAATGATCACAAAAGAAAAAAAAAACACATGGTAAGACAAGTGATGCCCAATGCAATTGCTCACCACCAATGCCAGTCCCCATCCTCATTCAGGTCACTCCCCCAGTTTATAAACTGGGCGTGACATTCCAATGGTGTGGAATGTCCCTTTGGCCAGTTTGAGTCTTAGCTGTGCTCCCTCCCAGCTTTCTTGTGCCCCTCCTCATTGGCAGAGCATGAGACACAAAAAACGTCCTTGGCTTAGGATAAACACTACTTAGCAACAACCAAAACATGAGTACATTATCAACATTATTCTCATACTGAATCCAAAACACAGCAAAGTACCAGCTACTGAGGAGAAATTAACTCTATCCCAGATAAATCCAGGACAATACCACACTGGCAGATAGTTTTATTACAAGCAGAAAAACCTTCATGCTAAAAAAAAGAATCCCAGAACTCATTGTCTCTATAGCGCATACTTTCTTACATTTAGAGACTTCCACGGGATAGTTGTTATCTTTAAATNCACTACGTGGTAGTAATACAAAATAAACCAAAAATCATCCCAACAATCTCTGCTGCTCCCCAACTTAAGTAACTCGTTATTTTGAGCTTCTGCTCTTTACATACCTTCTAATAATATAGTGAATGAAGCCCTAAAAATGCATTAGTCTCAATTTCTTTTCCTCCTGGAGAGGGATCTACTGTGTTCCTACTACTTAAATCGACGTCAGGACAAAACACGTCTTAACTTTAATGTTTTTTTCTTAGTAATTTCTTTTTGTTGCTTTTCCTTACAATGTCTCTTTTATTCTAGTCCATATTGGACAGAAATTAAATATGCACATTGGAAATTGAGGCAAAACAACCACAGAATGAAAATATTGCTGCAGACCTCCACTAAAAAGCACTTTTGGATCTGTGAAAAATTATTATCCTTTGAAAATGTGTCTCAAAGACATTAAGAGAAGGGATCCTATATTTGCTATCCGGATCCAAAATTACCAAAGTCTTTAAGCACAGGTTCAAAGTACAAATTAAGTATTTCACTGAACTGGAGCAGAAATAGATGACTTCATCCTGTAATAACATGCTAGCAAAAGGGCTTCACTTTCTTTTCAGCAGTTAATGTAAACTGAAAACACACCATAAAATGCCAAGGAATTAATACAATATTTTTAAGTATTTTGAACACTATGAAGTGGAGAAATTAGGTAAGAATCTGTTCCCATAAAGAAAATCACAAATCATAGGCTCTTGAGAAGCAATCAGAAGATAAAAAAATATGATGTGATAAACAAATATGATGTGATGTGACGTGA
>VYZP01056157.1:1036-15290 GCA_013400635.1 Hypocryptadius cinnamomeus
GCAAAACCTCATCACGCACAATGGCCACAGTTAAATTTGTCCCCCTTTTGTTTGCTTTACCTTCGGATAACATAAAAACCAAACAACTGAAGTCCCTGCAAAGTCATGGAAGTCCAAACCATATAAACTCCTCTTAAATCACCCTCTGAAGCCCACAGAAGATGTGCATCAATAGGCATATCAAAGGGAGGGTTTCCAGAAAAAGTCCTTGCCTAAGGAAGCACTGTCCCTGATAGCTCCAGGGACTGACAGCGAGAGCTACTCAGCTGCACTTATCTCGAAGGCTGGAGGGCGAAGGTGGCAGATGTAGAGACAAAGGAGGTGTCCTTCCTACGGCAGACTCTGAAAAGTTCAGGGTTATCACTGACATCTTGAGCAGTGATAAGCAAGGGACAGCAAGTGAGGGTAAGTGTGGGAAATGCGACACCTGTGTTGGCAGGAAGCCCCTGGCAGGCAGGAAAGGTGGACTACGCAGTTGCTGTAATCGCTGCTGCCCATAATAAAAAAACCTCCACACTGTGTGCATCCCAACAAAAGCATCCAGATACAAAGTAGAAGAGGGGAGGTTTCATTTGCAAATCCTGTTTCTCAGCTGTTTTGTAATTTAACACATGCCCAGACTGTGGCCACTAGACACAAGAAATGAAACTCAAGGGTGAAAAAATCACCAGCCTGTGACCATGTGATATTAGAAACACTGCCCAGAACTTAAAACAAACATTACCAAAAGAGAAATAAAATCAGTCAATCGAGCTGTCACTGAGCAACCAGCAGAGAACTCTCACCTTATAGAAGGGACTTGGACCTCTCCTTTGTCCACAATTGCAGATATAATGATCTCCAAGCAGGCTCCTCTCTGGCTTCAACCTTGCAAATTCTTTTCCTGCACAAATATCCTATTCCCAAGGACAGATGGAGAGAGTACAAGTAATGAAAAACACTGTCTGCTAAGTTTTCTGAAAACTAATGCAGAAGGATAGTCAGAAGAGAAGTCTAATTAAAAAAGCTGCTTGCTGGCATGTAGATTTTGAGGTCCTTGCTGATTCCTATTTAAGCAAAAAATAAGATATTTCCCATTTGTTCCAAGGAGACAAACTGTGTCTCATGTAGAAGCCTGCTTTTTGTCTGGATTTCATTCTCTGCTATTAATAGGGCAGAGTGAATGATTTGCTTTCTGTAGGCTGATGGCCAAATTAGAAAAGCTCCACCAAATTTTGAATACCTAGGCTATAATTTCCAGAATCACTTGTGAAGTTTTTTGGTAGTGATAATGTCTGTCTCTGACTGAATAGATCACATAACTATTCTTTGCAATGGAGAGTGTTATCTGGAGAAACAGGATTCCTTATCTCAGAATATTCTTTAGTAGGGAATTGAAGATATTTTCTGAAAGATCATAAACCCTTTCTTCAAGCTCATCTCACGTATACTTTTCCACCAGCCCTGTTCTTTTCTGGTTTAAAAGTTCCTATAGGTAATAGTAGTTGCTCATTAACCTTTTCCTCCCTAAACAGTTTATAGATTCTAATTAGTGTAAGTTCTTTTTTCTTTTATGTCTATATGATTTCTAGTGTTATTAAAAATAATTACTCCTTACCATTGATTTTATAGACAGTCCCTTTGTCTCCTCATGTCAACCTTTTGCTACTGTTAGGTTTGAGCATTGGTGAGGTTTATGAATCTTTTCTATCACTGGGATTTTTAGCGCATACATTTTGCACCTCTATTCTCTTTCACAATCTTCTAGAACTTGGTGTGAAAATAAAGACCAGGTAGTTTCATAGTATTTTACCTCCTGTAACTCTGTGTGAGTGATGGGATCAACATCTACTGTTCAAGTGGCATCAACTCTATTCTGACAAATGTCATTGACAAATGGACTCTGCCACAAAGCCATTCAGGTCATGCTTGCACATGAGCTGTGACTGTGTTTGAACTCAAGCCTTTGCTATTTGAGTGATTCAACACTAGTAAGATTTTCACTTAAAAAAAAGTGGGGGCGGGGGGTATGACTTTGGGGTGAGGGAGAGAGAGAAAGAGGGAGAGAGAGAAAGAGGGAGAGGTGCTATTCGTTAATGATCATAATAAAAATCTAAATTTTACTTGTTCTCTTAAGGATGATTTGGCTCAGACAGTTATAAACACCCCAAAAAATGTATGTGAAGATCCCACACTCCAGGCCTGCTGCTGCTGCCTTTCATTCAGTCACTCACCACTACAGTAATGGGATCTTGAGGTACAGGTTAATGAGATAATTAGCCAAACACAATCAGACTTGTACACTGCATGGAAATGGATGGTTGCTCTCTCGCAGCCACTTGTTGTACGGCACCAGGGCAAACTGCCTTTCTTTTCAATGGGCAATAAAGCAGGAAATCAAGTAGATGTAGGTTGTCCTGCCTGCTCACAGCGGTGAGGGCAGCTTTGCTGGTACTGAATTTTAAAGAGCAAATAATATCAATTAGCAATTGTGTCTGGAAGAGTGTTGGCAGGGAGGTCTTCCGCTCATCGCTCTCCTGAGGCAGGCCAAGCACTCAAGTCTCAACAGCTTCCATTTGAGGACTTTCCTAGGGAACAGTGCTGCCAAGAGAAGGACTGCCTGCTAAATTGTCCTCTTACAGAGGACCCTGAAGACTCTTCATTTTTGGTAATTTTATGATAGAACTGAAATAGGCAGTTTCTACAGCCCATGGAGCTTGCTCATAGACTTCCTTCATAGATCATGCCTGACACGGATCTGACCCATGACTTGTCTCCTGAGATTGAGAGGGAACAGGCATATGTTCAGACCTAAACAATTTCAGGAATCTTTTCAGAGGAAAAGACTTTAGCTTTTAATTTGGAATTTTAGGACTGTTATAAATGCTTTTCATTCAGAGATTTTTTTTTTAGATCAGGCTTTAAAGACACGAATGAACTAATATTCTTATAAAAGTGTTGGCAGAGGCTTGGTTCACCCAACACTGATTGATGAGGAAGCCCACAGAACAATTTTTAAGTAATGCCAGAAACATATTTTGTGGTAGATTTAGGAATGCCATCCCAGTCTTCAGCCTTTTATTACTGACTCAAGAGGCCATCTTCTGCAAAGTCAATGATTCATGCGGAGTGATTTGAAAGGAATGTGTTTGAATGAGCTTCCTGTGTATTTGTCACAGTTTATGACTTTTTAATAACAAATCATTATTACTGTGAATTTTTTAAGCCCAAAATCCTCCATAAATCGTTTCAAACTCATCTCTATTTATAATCTGTGGATGAACCTGTTCACTGTTTTTGTTCATTCCACTGTTGTTGATTCATGGACTATTATTAGACAGGTTACAAAAAGTTAAGATGGTGTAGGAGAGCGGATTTTGTTCAGATACCGGTGATTTTTACCTTCTTTTTCAGTTGCAGCAGAGGGTCAGCTCTGTTTACACTGCAGCCTTCATGACTCTACTCTGGAGAGTGCAGACTTCCACCTAGGAGAACCAAGTCTGGCATGCAGCAGATACTGCAGTGCATTCACCTGTAAGTCAAGTGGAAGGGAGTACACTGACTGACAACAAGCCCTGCACAGTTCCCCTCTATTTTTCCCTATTGGCTGCATTTAGAAAGAGTAGTTGTCAATTAAGATAGAAATAATGTAAATGGTATGCAGATAAACACCTTGAAGTTCAGCAAGTAATTTTCAGCTGACAACATATATTTGGACTTTTCTTTCTTGTAAAATTTCCAGAGCATCCCATTTTTATTAAAAAAATATTGAAAAATAATGATTGTGTTTACTTCTAATAATAGACTTTGGTTTCTATTCAGTGGGCACATTGGAGGCTTGGGGCTGAAAGCTGGTTTTTCTTAACTGACCAGCATAGATCCTGAACCTGCAAGATACTGATGAATCTATAGGAGGCAAAGACATTTATCATCTCATAGAAAGTGTTCATTGTCTAGTAGCATGAGGCCACAATGTTTGTACAGTCTTCTAAATTGGTGAAAGCATTAATTACACTGAATAATGGTAACCCTGGTAATCTTGGCAGACATCTGAAACCTTGGATAATTATAGCTTCTGCTAGACAAATTTTAGTTCTCTGAATTTGATTTTAGGGGACAGAAATAATTTTTACATAATCCAGTGCCTGAGAAATCAGGATGTGAAGAACTGGAATTTTACCTGTATAGAAATGACTGACAGACGAGTACAATTCTGTTTGTAGCCACTTCTAACGAGATAATAAATTTCTCCTAACTCAGTGGAGCTCGAAAGCATTGAAAAATCAGTACAAAAGCAAACCAAACAGACTCACAAAACATACTTTTAGAAGAGAACACAACATAATGGAACATGAAAATAAAAAACCCCACCAAAATCAGTCTTGATGAAGATTGGAAAATCTACATGTCAGCAAAAATAAACTTGTTACTTAATAAGGTTAATAATAGATAAAGTCCCCTAAAGATAAATTGTTATCACAATTGACGACCATTTTATTAAAATGTTAATGGCCTCAGGCAAAAGCAAACTGTTCCCTTAATCTGCCAGAAGAACTGCTTTCTCAGGAATTATATACACCAGAGAACTTGGGATCTGAGCTAACGGTAACAAGCATGTTTGAAAATTGGAGCATGCACAGCTTGTGAAATTGTGGCTAAAAGGCAATGGATCTCCCATGTCTCAAAATGGCTGTGCCCTTTTCTGCCAAACACAACTTCCACTCACATTTTTGAATGCAAAATCCGTTGGATTCAACAGCTGCAGTCAAAACAGCTGAGGTGTCAGTGAGTGAAGGGAGGATTTTTTCTTTGCCTTCTTCCATGCTAACTGTGAAAAAGGTGTAGCTTAATAAGTACAATTGCTGTAATAGCAAACAGACAGAAAATATGTTTTCATCAGCACCTCTAAGCACGGCAAAACTGTGAAGCAGCCTGGCAAGTACGCTAAGCATGCAGTGAATTGTGATAGATTGCAGTATGGTTTGTCTGGGATGAGAATACCAACAAAAAATCATTCACAAGATTTGATGAAAACTCAGCCCGTACAGAGAGACTTCTTGTTACAAGCACAGTATCAGCTCACAACAAAACGGAGCTGGTGAAATTGAGTTCACATCCTATCTTTCCTTCTGACACATGAAATGCATTTCCCTCAAAGCCTGTGGACTTCCTTGGACATGTGAGCAATGAGAAAGAAAAGGTAAAGCAGAAAACATCTGTGATGCTGAATGCTGCATTTCTTTTCAATGTGTCCCAATGGCAAAGACACAAAGAAATTCATAAAAGCTACACTAGAAATACATAAAAGCAACACCATAAATACATGCCTCACACCCAAGTCTCCTCTGCCAAAGTTTGTGTGAAATAAAAGGGAATGAGTAAGACTAAAACAAGTTAGCACAGTCAAAGCTTTTTCTGCCTTGGAGGAGGGATGTATATCCTGGTTCCAGCAGGGGGAATCCAGGAATGAGAGTTAGTCTGATGCAGCTCCACCACTGAAGCTGGATTGTTTGTGTGTGCAGCAGACACTCAGACTCCACAGCCTCTGGTTTGGGGAAGAATATTACTAAACCTTATTTCCTTCTTCTCTCTTTTACCTGAGGTCCACGGCAATGATGACTTAAGTTTTGCTGAAGACTTTTGGGGCTGGGGGTAAATGTGCTGACCCAGCCCTCTGCTGGGTCACAGCAAAGAGAGAATCTGGGAAGAGGAATAAAATGCTTCACCCTGACCCAGATGGGATGGCCTGTGGGTGAAGTGTTTATACATACTCTATGTCCCCCAGCAAGATTAGAAAAGGGGTTATACCCTCTTATTTTCAGGCTTTTAACAAATCTTCATATGTATTAACCTCTACGCAGTTTGTAACATGGGTTCTCTACTTCTACTCAGGGTTCAACTCTTCAAAGCGAAGCTTTCTCCTGTCCTTTGCCTCTACAATACAAAAGCCAAAGATTTCATGGATGTGTATCTGATCATCAGTCTTTTGGGGAGGTACTTATTGTGCTTTTTATGGAATTTTCTGTGCCGGTTGGATCAGAGTGGGGGCACAGATATTTTGGCACAGAGATAGAAGAAGGTTTCTAAGACAGCCTATTTTTTTTCTCTTTTTCACCTGTATGCACACAATTATTCTCCTTTAGTGCCTGCTTTCTAAGCCAGCTATTAAGCTATTCTTTCCTTTAGAGAAACTGCAATTTTCCTGGCCCAGCTTATATAAGCACCTTGCTACACCAGCAGTTCATTTAGTAAGTTCCTTCCACAATAGACATAGTATACCTCAAAAACTAGGAGATGGTTGAGTATTAATCACTAATTATTTCCCCACATTCTGTAATTCAGCCTTGGTATAACACAAATGTGAGCAGCATTCTCACCTATGAGATAATTTTTCTTTGCTATAAAAAAATTACCACCCCATCAGTGTAGTTAGAACCCAACAGGGCAAAGAAAAGGTGCTGTGTGCAGGTATTTCTGCAAGTATGAGCAGCAGAACATGTTTCCACCTGCAATGATGGCACTTAATGCACCTCAGGTTTGTGCTGTGCTTGGGAGAAGTGAAGTTCAGGATATCTACTCCTGGACTAAGCTGTGGTATGCTCAGCTGTGCCTGACTTGCCGATGATGCACCAAGGTTTTTGGTCTATGCTAAAGCCCTGCTCATGCTCTCTCCCACCTGGAGATGCACCCGAGACGAGTCCATCTCTGAGCCTGAGAAAGGACCGAACTTGTGCAACAGGCCCACTGTGTGCTGAGGTGATAGAGTAAACATCTGTGCATCTGCCTTTTTCACCACTGTTTACTCTGGTTTTTTCCCCTCAGAGCACCCATGAAAGCACGTTGCCTGTTGAGCATGCTCCCCTTGCAGCAGTGCATGCCAGGCTGCTCTGCACATGGGAGGTCAGGGGATGGCAGGGGACGGTAGCATTGTCCTTGACACAAACCACATAAGTTACATGTGTTTTTCAGACCCCTATAGACATAGCCATTGCTCTGAAGAATGAAATAAAGGCCATGACACCAAAGTAAGCAAGCATTGCACACATTTTAACAGATAATGCCACATTTCTTGTGAGAGAAAAGTACTTTTCCTTCTTTTAACCCAATATGTAATGTTGCAAGAAATTCAGACGTGGCACGGTTTGGTGCAAAGCAGAGAAGAGGAAATAGCTAAACCACTCCGTGATCTTATCAGACTGGAGCACTTCTGTGTTGGAGTTTTGAGGACTATAGTGCAGCAACACAATCCCCAGGTTGACGCTTCTTTTGCAGACAGCTGGGCAGACAGAGCTGATGCCACCCACATAAAATGTGCACACCGGGTCCCTTTGCTTTTGCAAGAGTTGTAATCGTTCAAAAGCAGAATATGCAAAGGGTGTGGGATGGCAGATGTCCGGGAGCCTCCCCAGCGGCTCCTCACGGAGGCTGATGTGTGTTGGGCTGGTCTGCCTGGGGAGCAGGGATGCAGTGAGGCAGGTGCGCTCTCCAGGCTGGAGTCAGCAGCTTCTAATGGCTGTCGGAGGGGTGGCGGAGAGCGCTGTCCGTGCGGCAGGGCTGGCCTGCCAGCTCTCCCCAAAGATGACACTCTCTTGCCTGGGAGTGCCAAGTGCGGGCGGCCACAGCCAGATCCCTGGCCCAGCTCAGGAAGAGCGCGGCACCCGCGCAGCCACACAGCTGTCAGAGCTCAAGCACGGCCAGATGAAGCTCCAGCGAGCGACTGGTCTGCGCCCGGCCCACAGCGTCCAGAAAGGCTCCGTGATGGAAATTAACAGCTTCCATTATAGCACTCTAACGACCCCATGTAGACAAGCCCTCAGAAGCCACATTAACCCGAGTTTAGGCCATAAATTGAACTCTCTGGCAAAGGTACTCCCTAACTAAATGCAGAACATCTCTGTGACGAGCAGTAACAGTGCATATAAAATAAAATAACAGCAGGACTGGGGAATAGCAATGGCACATCTTTCCTTCCAAATTGAATTGTTCACTTCACTGTGAGAAGAAATAATTATCATGTTTATTGCGTTTGGCTCAATTAGGCTGGATTCTTAGGCCAGGAACCTTTCTTTTTACATTTCTGTAAATGTTGTCCATGTATGGCTGTGTCAGCATTGATTTTGCTGTCATGAAGGTACCACAGCTGTCTGCCTGAAGTGGAACATGCAAACCTGAACTAATTCTTAAAGTGTCTATTCTTCTAGTTTTAATCAGCCAAAATTTCTAGTAAACTGAAAGAAGACCAAGCAAGCCTCCTGTATTATTTCTGTAGAGTTTTGCTCTTGAGTGTGCTGTGGTCAGAAGGATGGTTTGAAGCTGTTTCCTTTTGCATGTGGTGTACATTTAACCCATGGAACATTACAGCAAGATGGACTAAGACCACATGCACTGAGAGGTTACAAAATGTGCGCATCAAGTGGCACGTATCTGTATAAAACCGGCATAAAGCATAACAAGACCAGACGAGAAGACAGTGAAGCTTTTGGTAGACTCCAGCATGAAGAGCAGAAGATAAATACCTGACATGAAGGGCACAGGCACAGCTTAGTCAGCAGTGAGTCTTCTCAGGACTGTGTGCAGCAGCCTCCTACTACTTTGCATGGCAGGGATGCATGCAAAAGCTGTACATTTAAACCCTGAAAGAGGGGCACTCTCAAAGACATCTGTCTTCAGTCTTCACTTGTAGAAAATGGTCACTACCAATGATCTGTAAGGGTGAGTAGAAGAGTCTAAATCTACATTTCTAGAAACTGATTTACATCCACTTCCTTTGATTATATGCAATTTCCCTTTTCTATATGAAGAGACAGAGAAGCATAAGAGTTTATACATGTGTTAACAGTATGAGATGAAAAGTGAGGGGCAATATGTATATTTAGCAGTAGAAAAAAATCTGGTAAAAGGCAAACTACCTGAGTTAGAGAGATCAGCTCTTTGATAGAGAAATCTGTCATGGGTAGATTAAGAACAAAATGAGAGGTGCGTGCTGCCTCTCAAAATTTTTATTAGGATGCTTCATATCAGGAAATGTTTTTTATCTCATCAAGAATTGGGCCAAAATCACAAATGAAATGCATGTTGTGTAGGTTTTGGAATGAAAAAACATTTGGAATGAAAAATGTCTGACTATTGAATGCATAGAGGAAAGACTCTTAAATAAAAATTGGATATGCCACTCTGAGAAGTTGAGATGAGCCAGAATGGAAGACAGAGGAAGGGTATGCAAAGAAAACTTTATGTTTCAAATTCATCAGAGCTGTGAAATAAGATGGCCACGATGCCTGCCTATTTGCTCAGTTTTTCTTAATGTCCAAATGGTTAGAAAGGTGATAAATGCAGTACAGAGAAGAGCTGTATTAGAAAGAGAATGTTTGGAGTTTCTTCCTCACTTCATGCTAAAACCCACAAAATTCTTTATAATATCACAGTACACAGGTTTCAAGTCTAGCCTGAACCATACAGGAAAAGGCCAGTCCAGACATAGTGCAATGTGTACAGCACACAGGATGAGTTCATATGACATGCAGAGGCCAGTGTTTAAGCTCTTCCATCTGGCTGGTTTGCTTGAATAACACCTTCAAGAAATTTAAAGTCTCTTGAATCTGCTGAAAATAAAATAAAATAAAATAAAATAAAATAAAATAAAATAGCATTACCAAGTCCCACTTCCCCCTGCTGATGCACTAATTTCAGTGTCCAAGCTCACTTTTGATGGCCCGAGGACCCAATGGTTTTCCCTGAATCATAATGTGGAATTGAGCACAACTTGAGCCACTCATATTGTGAGAGTTGCTGCTTCAAAGAAGGCCATGCTGCTTGTCTTTGTGCTGGCATGGAGGCATGGGCTAAGCAGGGACTGACTGCCTCAAGAAGTGAGCAGAAGACTTTCCATGGCACTGGATTGCTCTGTAGCACAGAGTTGGGTAAAGTTTTAGAAGCAGAGCAATTCCATGCCGTCCTCAGTGCCGGCATGTAGGGAGTTCTTGGCAGCTGAGATGGTGGGTCATAAATTCTCCTTCACTAGTTTGGGGGCTTGATTATTCTTTTGTGCTCTGCTGGAAACATTACTTATGAGAATTGGGGCATTTTAATTTGGCTGTGCTACCACTTTATTAATATTTGAACATCTCACTGTTTTCTGTCTTGGCACAATGGGATCCACAAAGAGAGGCTAAAAGAGAAAATGCTCCCCTCCCTGGCAGTGGATTCCTGCCCTTTTATTTTTAATTACTTTGAATTATTTCTGGAACTTTTTATACCATTCTGAGAATACAAATTAAGTTTTGACTGTAAGAAAGAATACTGTGGAAAGCAAGCAAATGTGGCCTTACATGCTCATCCAGAGACTGCATCAAAAAAGCAAGGGACAGACACTTGCCAATCTATCCATTATATCCTGGCATAACAATGATCCATTAGCCTGAGCGAGGCCTATGTGAACTGTATGCACATTTGGCTTAACCCACTCAGTTTATTTAGCCTCTGGTGTGCTCTGTTTTAAAGCAGGCAGTCATTAGAGAATAGTATTTCTTCCACAAATGTTGTTTTCCATCATCTGAGAGAAGTGACAGAGCTTTTCAAAAGCCTTTGCTATTTGAGGACAAATGCTTGCTCCTTGTAAATGTTCATCTGAGACTCAATAGGATTTAACTGTTAGTGTTTCTAAAAGCAGAAGTTGATCCTGAGGCTAAAAGAAGACCAGAATCAGTGAAGATTGTGGACCTTTAGCTGGGACTTAGCACTTGTCTGCAATGTGTTTCTCTTCCCCAGCAGCTTGCTATAAAAGGCTGAACCCATGAAGCTCAAGCCTCTGACATTTCTGAAGCATACCTTGAGACCCCAAAGTAAAACTTGTCTCATGCAGCAGTATAATTCTATACTGTTGCCTTCTGGGAGGATTTAGTCAAGAAGCCAGGAGTTAGAAGGAAAATGCACTACAGAGTATTGAACAATTATCTGATTATCACATAGAGGAGGGGCCTGATTCTTAGTAGCACTGTACCATTCTTACACCGATTGTATAAAGGACTTTAAACAGCCATTTCAGGCCCATTTTAGTCCCCTTCAGACATTCAGACTCCAGACCACTTTCTAGGAGAAGAGGGAACCAACTTCATGTGCCAGGGCAACACAGCATTTATTTTCTTAAAATTGTATTGGTGTATTTTTAGCAGATTACCTGGGAAAACTATTACTCATTACTGTAAAGTCATTTAAATACAACATGTATTCTTCAGTCAACAAAAAACCCCTGTGGAATTACCCCTGCATCGAATTAAAATCAATGCAAATCCTCATATTTTTTCACATAAATTCACGATTCTAAGCTGGAGATGATGATTTGTTCAGATGGACTTTGCTGCCCTAGACAGTTGAATAATAATTTTATAATATGTCCAGTTCAGTCCAGATACAGTTCTGTCATCCAAAACTGCTAGTTCTTTTGCTATCCAACATAAATAAACCTTCACAGATTAACTTAGAAGACTTCAATTTTCGTTCATATTTACTCTAAGTTTCAGTCCCTTGCTATGGACCAAACCCACTCACTTTTGAAATTATATACTTTGTGGATTAAGACATATAAATAATAACACCTAATAAAATCAGGAATTAATTTAAAACATCTGTTTCCCAGGACATAGCTGATTTCATACTTTTTTTATCTTTCCATTTTTGGAGGACGAAGTCTATAGACTGTGTACAATATAGTGTACTTTGGGAGGATAAAGGCAAAGTAAGTGTTCCTGAAAGCCATGGCTTGCCTGTACTCAACATTGCCACAGTTCAGTATTATTCCTTCCCCCTTTCAGCCAGACCCTAGGGCTGTGCTTTCTGATAGTACAGAACAGCTAGGTCCAGGCTCTGTCTCCATCCCCAAGGAATTATGTATTATGTATGATTGTGTTTAAACAGACTATTTAAAACTCACTGGTTCATAGTATCAGAGCTTAAATGGAACAGCCCCATGGATGTTATTAAGATATTATTTCATATTGATTTGGAGAAAGGTATTTACTATTCTTGTTTCAAATACGAAGATATTAATCCAAAAAAAAGGCAGATATAAGAAAGAATATACGTTAACATTAAAAAAGAGATTTAACAAAAGGAGCAATTTTCAGAAACGCGAAGGTTTCCATATTTCTCCAAAACACAGACCCAAAATTAATGCATCCTAAATTCTACTGGGCACAGGATGAATCTTTTCCATAGGCTTTCAGAAGCACCAGACAAACAGCAAGTGGCAGCACTTGCTGGAAAAGCAGAGGACATGTAACCTGGATGAACCTGCACGAAGTGTTCCTGTATCTTTAACAGAGATACTTTGGGAAGGTTTGGGTTTCTGTTTGTTTTACAAAACGATTTGCAGGTGTGCAGACAGGTCTGTGAGTAACAACAGGTCGAAGATTAAGCGAGCTGCAGCAGCAGCAGCCTCCCACCAAAAATCGTGAGAAGGGTGGGGCAGGGAAGGGAATACTGCCATCAGCACCTCGTCTGGTCTCAGCTACTGCCCTCAGTAAAGTCTGTGTGAGACCTTATGTGACAAATGACAATAACAACTACAACAGAATCCAGGAGCAAAGAAGCTGGTGGAGAAGACAAAATCTGTGCCTATTCTCTCGGGAATGTCCTGGCTGACTGCAGCCAGTTTGTAGAGAGAAAGTACTGGCAGAGAGCACCTCTTCCTGCCCTGTGTTTGCACAGCTCTTGTGGTCTGTCTATCTGTCTCTGTTTCTCCCAAATCAGTGAGAGGGTTCAATGCTCAGGTAGATGGGATGAATTCAGGCTGCTCTCATTGCCTGCAGGGCTAAAAGGCATCTTGAGATGCTCTGTCTGCTGTGGTATATCTAAGATAGAAAATGGTAAATATATCTCCTGGCTGCTCCTGCTGTTTCCTACCCTCAAAATTCAGAAATGGATGGGAGTCTGTTTAGCTAACAGACCTGTGTGAACTAACACGTTGGCTTTGTGCATGTTTCCAGAGCTGAGAGACCTTTGCTCCTTCTCCTCCAGATTGCTTCTGGCTATTCACCTAACCTCACCTCTGTGTCCTCCCAGCAAGATCAGCCCTACAGCATTCCAGCCTGGGATCCAGCAATCAGTCCCAGCTAAGCAGGATTTGTAGGCAGTGCTGTTGTGCTTTATTTCCTCTCCTGTGCACTGAACAGAAAGGGAACCAGACCCCTGTTACCATCAGGAGAGACAACCTATCTGTCTTCTCAACCTGCTCAGTCCCCTCAGAGGGACGGGGATGGGGTTGCTGAAAGACAATGTCATCATTCCTGCCATGTCAGCAACACTTCATATATCAGAGGCAGCTGACAGATCGCCAAGGAGAGTAGTAACGTCATTAACCACTTCTCTCATGTTGAGCAGCTTTAGTAGAAATCTGAATAACTGCCCCGTCCCCTGGGTTTATTGGACATGGTTTGTTTTGCAAGTGGGACAACAATGGTGAGTTTCATGCCTGGATGAGCTAACATGTTTACACAAACACTGCTGACGCAGCAGAAAGAGGATACAATATGTGTCAAATATTGCTTGGGCTGCAGGCAAAAAAAACTGGAGCTGAAAGGCAGTGCTTAGCACAGGGCTCCTCATGCCAGAGGCAGCTGCTGGGTATGTGTGAGGGAGAGGGAAAGGGAGCAGGTCTCAGTGTCCCAATCCCTTGTTGCCAAGCAGTTCCCAAAATAAGGAAAAATTTTCCAAAGTTGGTACTACTCTCCTGATAATGAATAATACCTATTCTCATAAATCAATTTGGTTAAAGAGGAACTTGAATGGTGCAGAGACCTCAGCTTCACCCTCAGTATCTGACTCTAAGCCATTTGAAGCCCGTGGGAGACTTTTCACTGACTTTGATGTGAGGCTCATTTCTTATTTTGGATTGTTAGGAGATTTTCACAGCCTAATTTCTGCATCGGGATGTCAAGGAGAGAGGGAGATTTGTTTTTTCTGACACAAAATATCGCCGACCAGAGAAAGATGGGCATTTAAGATGATTGGCTTAAAAGACCTATCCTATAATGGTAGCAAAATTATAAGCCTGCAGGGAAAATTTCTGGGCTCTTGTATGAAAAAAGAGCAAAGAAGAACACAAAAAGGTTTTACTGAGTTACAGTGCCAGGGTTTCAGCTACCAGTTGTGCTGGAAAGCCAATAAGAGGGTTTAACAAAAGATATTTCCAGCGTCAAGCCCATACACAAAAAGGGTGGTTGTGCAAGAGCAGGGCAGGATGCAGAATGGGAAGGAAGGGGGTGTGATACCAGGTCAT
>VYZP01056231.1:1550-22238 GCA_013400635.1 Hypocryptadius cinnamomeus
CCCATTAGGCAGTTTCTTAGCATCACCAAAGTGCCGTCTGTAAGTCTCCTGAAGGAGGTATCATAACCGAACGAAGAAAATTGAAAAACTACAATTTCTACTCTGGAACAATTATCCATTCCGAGAAATCACACTGAACATCTGCATCTTGCTTGCAAACTTTATTAGATTCTCAAAAGAGGTGGTGCAAAAAAATGTAAGTGATGTTAGACGAAGCCAATTCAGTTCAGGCAAAAACAGTCAGACCCAGTCCTAGATTCATGTTGACTTCAAGCAATTCAAGCCAAAAAGCCAGGGTGTCCTGTGTTTTCAAAGGATCATTGCCTTGATCATAATATGCTGTCACTGAAGTCCATAATGGAAACTGCAGAACCATATGGATGCTGAGCTGCGTATGAGCAGCCTGTTAGACACCATCTTTACATCCACTCCATGACTAGGTCTCAAACAAAATAATGTCCAGCTATAATCCAGAGAAACTGCAGAGCTGACTGCAAGCAAGTGATCAAAACCAGAAGTAAACTAACAAACTAAGTAACACTGACAGCAAACAAATTTCGCTGCTGTAAATTTTTTGCAACAGTTACAAATTCATACTATTTTAGAGAGGAAAAAAAACCTGACCGCACAGATCTCTCTGAGAAAGGGTAGGAGATACTAAGACAGAACTCAAGAAACATGTTCAAATTATCAAGTACTATAATTGCTTGTATTATTACCATCTGGTGAGAATGAAAATCAAGAGTTTAAACACCTAAAAGGAAGAAGAAATGCATTTTATTTCATTATTCACTCTAATGTAAAAACCATTAACTGCTACCACTACTATACACCCTTAACTAGGCTGTGTGATTTCAAGAGGCCTCTTAAAATTTGATTTTCAAAAGGCTAGTCCTCCCCCTTTCGTGATGCTTCCAACACTCCCAAATAACTGACAACAGATTCCAGCTTAGAGAAACAGATCATACAAAAATACCGTAAGAAATTTCACCAGCTGGTTAAATGCCTTTCTTCACAGCTTCAAGCACGCATGGTAAGCAGGTATTCAGAAGAACACCCCATCTGAGTTGGAGTATCTGTCCTTCAACACAGCGGAATGGCATGATATCCACGGATCCACTTTCATGTAATCACTCTTAGGGACATGTTTTGTGCAGAACTTTGACCAAAAATCTATGCTACAGTAACTTGCAGGTTCTGAAATCTACTTATAAATGCAGTGGCAGTGTGATCATTTTCCCATTTCTACAATACAGAGAGACTTACGAAAAGCTTCTTTTCCACCACTAACCCCCAACACTTCATCTGCACTCAGCTCCAAAACATTCCAGTTCACTCCTATTACCAGACCTAAAACCTAATGCAGGAAACTGAATTCCCAAGTTATATACTAAATTCCACCTCTGAAACTGCTTGGTCCTTGCTCCTTATGCCTGGTTACAGGCAAAAAACAAACAGTTTTGGTACATATTAAGGTAACTGAATAAAATTTGCGATAAAGCTGTCTTATGTACCACGGAACTGATTTTTTTCAGGCAGGTATGACAGTCCATCTTCAAAATGACTTGGTTCTTGCTCTTATTCCAGTTATCAGCCAAGTGAATGACATCAATGAGTATGGCTTCATGGTATTTTGTGCACAGAAGCAAGCTTGCTTCCCATGTGCCCTAAGTCAGGTGGAAGCACAACAGTCCTGGAAGGCAAGGCAACCATCCCTGTGGCAGCAAGCCTTGGTCCCAAGCAAACTCAGAGCTAGCTGGCCTCAAGTGGAAACAAATACAGCCTCCATCCATCTGCAAAACCCGTGCTGACACAAGCACTGACTGCTTTGTTTAAGTTCTAACAGGTGTAATGAACCAATTCTCTATCACGGTAATGATAAATTTTCCTCAAAGAGTAATTTTCTCAACAGAGAACATCCAAGCATAGCAAATCATGATACATCACGGGCATTTCCTTCTCCCTGATCAGGACAACGCACCTTTATGGTAAATTGAACCCTTACCTTTTTGCGAACTCCTTCCTGTGTGCTGGACAGCTTGAGGAGAACAGGAGGCAGGAATTTGGAAATAATGTTCTGTAACTGCTCATCCGTTTCTGCATGGCCAAGACGTAAGAACACACGCTCCAACTGATCTGCAATTAATTAAAGAAAGAAAAAAGAAGACGAGAAACTGGTTGAAACTCAAAATTTCTGTAGCAAGAAAACTTTTTCTGAACATTCCCTAATGGACTTACAAGAAACACTGCACAATGTCATTAGAGTACTTATATCTCAAAAGCACTCGTCACAGATTTTTAAGACTGAGAAAACGATTCATGGTAGAAACCAGCCTGATGGCTTCTAGTACTAGCCTTCAAAATTACAGGGAGACCTCTCCTAGCAAAACCAAAAACAATTAAGGCTGCCTTTGCATGTACAGTCTGCACACCTGAAAACAGAAGAAACAATCTAGAGTGAAAAAATCAGTTTTTGAAGCTCGAGACAACTGTTCCAGGGTAAAATTGATATGCACAGGTTAGGATTACAGGAGTATCATATTACATATTCACACAGGCTAACCTGTCCAGCACCTGTCCACTGGGGCACTTAGGTCTCCCAGAAAATCTGAACAAATGTCGGCTGAGCCAGTTACTTGTTTGTTATAAGTAGCTGATCTGTTTCCAAAAAGACAGCACTATCATCAATAGGAGTAAGAGCACAAGCATGAAATGTAGGACATACTGCTGTGATCCTACTATCACTCAACCAAGTAGTTGGAGTGTTTCAACTTACCTTCCTCTAGCCAGCTGATCTACTCCCCAAATCCAGAAAGGAACTAACAAAAAATCATTTCACAAAAACAGATGACAGCAAAATCTTCTGTCAATTGCTCAAGCATAAAGACTAAGGGTCATTTATTTTTATAAAAACAAGGTTAAAAGTCCTTATTTTAAGTGCCAGCATGCATCTGCCCCAACAGCTACACTAGAAGTAAAGCAAAGCCTCCCCAGCAACAGCAGCATTCCCAACTCTTGGACCAGGAAGGGTCCTTGTGCACAGGACCAGGAACATGTCTTTCATCCTGCAGCAATGAAGCCCAGACCCACAGGCAGCAAGGAGACCCAATGCTTTTAAAGGGCTAAAGGTCTTAAGACATCTTACGAAGAGGAAATAATTTCCCCAAAGACTAATGTAAAGTGACCTATAGCAAGCTCAGATTAGAGGGAGACCAAGGAGAGGCCTCCTTCAGCAGAGGAGGATCATCAAGCCAACTGTAAAGGACTACAGTGGGGGAAAAAAAAAAAGAAAAAAGCACTGGTACAGGGCAGAAGTAAAGACTGAAGTGAATGGATATGGTTAGAACTAAAGTGAACAAAAGGGATGTTGAAATGCAAATACAGCTCTAACCAGCAAACCTATGATGATTTGGCTTCAGAAGTCTTCACTGTTCTATTTTTAAGACCTATGCTATCCCTGCATTCATAGCATCATTCCTCCTCTGCCAGATACAGATTAAACATAAACATACCACTTACAAAATTTCATTTTCTGCTGAGCAAATACGACAGGCAACTGAACAGACAGAGGACAATGACATTTTACTGTCAAGGAAACTACTGCCAAAACTCTGCAGCATCTATACAATAAACTGAAGATATGAGTCAATCTCATTTCAGACAGATTTCAGAGACTACTCAGGTTGTCAGCTAGTCAAGGGCTCTATAACACTTATCTCATGTTTCAATTTTTTAAAAAATCATGACATTTGATTTCTTTTCACCTTCATTCTTGTGTCATCCTTCCCCCACCCCTCCTGTCCCTCCCATCCCAATGAGCCCCCATTCAAGGACCTCCTTGGTGTCTCACTACCACAGAGGCAGTAAGGGACTACAGAAGTCACATCAAGCAGCTAAAATTATTCTAACAATTAATAAAAACTAGGTCCCCTTGGACCTAGAACCCCAGAAGAACACTGCAGATCCATCATTCTCAAGCAAGACAACTGAGGAACTTTCTCAACATGTTCTTTCACATTGCAACAGATCAAAAACAAGTGTAAGGAAACACAACCAAAGTTAGTTCTAAAGCCATTTGTTGGTAGTCATTGGACTACACACAGACCTTCTCAAAGGCAGTGAAACTGACAGAGTGCACTTTGTAGGTACTCTCAGGAAATGCAACAATGCACTGAATTGCAAGCACCTGCCCCATTTCCAGCTTCTTCCATTATTCTAGTTTCAAGCAACAACCAGAATAGTGGAAATAATATCAAGAGCAATAATAACAGAAATCAGGAGGAAAAACAGCTACCCCCTTTTTCACACTGTATGTGAGATAAGTTTATTACTTTTCTCATACCCCTGCTGAAAAGTCAGTTAAGCCCTAATACTGCCATCAGATATTCTTCTTTAACCATAATCATAACAAGACTCTTCAGCCAATTCAAGGATACTGGTCACCTGAATGTAGTTAAGAAACTGGCCAAGAGTTTGTCAGAGTACTCTCTCATGCTGTGATGCAGGCTGTATCCATAGCAGTGGGACAGGAAAACAAAGAGCTATAAAACCTCCCAAGTACTGTACATCAAACATTTCCTCCACGGTTTTTATTCTACTAACAATTAAGACCATTTCTCAAGCTGACAGCATTCATTACAGGAAAGCAAAACACTGGTGATTTAAAGCACCACACACAATGGTCCAAGAAAGTAACTGTAGATGAAGTATCTGCTTCTCAGATGCTGTGTCCTGTCTTCATGTGTGCTGCAGACCTCCTGGCTGGAATGAGGAAAGTGCCTTTCCCTCCTTTACGTCTCTTCACAGCCAGCAAACAGACCACTATGGACCAGACATCAAACAAGACAGTTTGCTCACAACTGGTCTCAATTCCCCACGTCATGCATTTCCGAAGTTTTTAAGTATAAAGCTAAAATCTTCATCTGATTTTACAGCCCCTACTACCAACTGAAAAACTGCACAATTGCAATTTTAGGATATCTACTTATCTGATAGTAGAAATAAGTAAAGGAAGATGTCTAACTTGCCTTACTACATATACCAAGGAGGATGGGAGGGGGTCGGAAAGGACAAAAACTGTTTGGAAAAAGCCTTAGCAGCTGGAAACCAATCTTAGAAACATCATATGTGTGCCACAGCTATGACAGTTAGCATTTTACTATGGATTAAAAAACACAACACAACAAAGAATAAGGTGCATGAGTAAAAAAAATGGTAAGTAGATTTACTTTTAAAATACATACAACCAAGTCCATGCAGAATTTAAAACAGTTATTCATGTATTTTGGCACAATCACTTCTTTTCATGCTGCTGTGTACTACTTTCACAAAAAATGCCAATTTTGTGGCACTTTCTTGAGGAAAAAATGGTGTTTATAAGAAGACAAAGATAAATATGGAGAATGGAACAAAAGGCATTGCATATGAAGAAGACATTCCTTTCCTTGTATGTAAAAGAAACAAAGGGGCAGAAAAACAAGATATATCGTTGTATCTCTATTTCCAACACCAGTGTCCAATTTGTGTAAACTGACATGGTGTATTTGGAATCTGCAATTCCGAAGTTAATGTGGCAATGTAGCTACCTATCTGTGAGAAAATGCATGTTTCACTTCTCGTTCTTTCCAATCTCCATTTAAGACTACAAGCAGGAATACTGGTTTCAGCATTTAACAACCTTGCAAAGACAAAAAATAAAGGAATCACTTTCAAAACACAGATAATGGATACAAAAATTCTATAAAAAAAACTACACTGACAATGAGACACTAACTTCCAAATCCTGCAATACCATCCATAAAAGTGTCAGCATTATTTTAAGGTTCCTTACTTCAGAACCGACCTTGTGGTCACCCAAAGTAACAGTAAAACCCCACAGCCTGCTCACAGGAAAAACATGCCCTTTCCTTCCATTTGGTAAATACTGACATGGAGCTCGTCAAAGATAAGTGAGAGAAAGACGAGGAGGGAAAAAAGACAAAAACATGGATAAGCAGTGAAATGGCTACCTCAATGGAGCCAAGAATTCAAAGACTTTACCCTCATTATTTTAATCACCAAAAAAAAAAAAAAAAAAAAAAAAAAAAAAAACAANAAAAAAAAAAAAAAAAAAAGAGCCTGGCTATGCCACTGTATATCTGTATTTTTATCACAGAAATCTCTCAGTTCAGCCAAGCACAGCTCCATCTCAAATCAGTTCCCTCTGGCATTTATAGATATTACGTACAGCACACCAGTTATTCCACACAGGCCCCCTCAGCAATGCACATTTGTGTAGCGGAGTATCAAGTAAAACACACACCCTTCCTTTATGAAAACTGACTCAAGAAACTGCTGGGGCTAGGACATGTCAAACTAGCTGTACTTCACAGTTTGACTGTTAACCACAAAACATCTGAGGAACTAAAGAGTGTCTGAGTCGTCTGCAAAACAGAGCAGATCTGTGCATGAAGTCAGAACTTATCTTCACTTTCCTGAGAACTATCAGTTTGAGAGATTGGTGGAACTGTTACCAAATAAATAATTTCTACAATGGTTTCAGTAAATCAGACAAAAACCCCTGAGACCCTCCTCTATTACCTGAACACTGTAGAAGCATTACATGCACAAGCATCCGCCCACATTTTCGCCAAAGGGCCCTACATCAAATAAAGAGTTCTGGGTACAAAAACATTTCAATTTCACCTCCTGGATGGCAGGGGTAGTTTTAGGCACAGGCTCCTACTAAAGCAGAAGCTCTAACACACCCTTCTGTCTCTCTAGAACTAAGCAATTCTTCATTATTCCAAACACAGAAGAATAAAGTTCTCATCTGCTGTGCAACTACTAAAATAGGAGTCAAATTCTTGTTCAAATGTTATTAGACTCTGGGAGAAAATATAACTAGTATGATTATAGCAGCAAACAGTGAGTCAGGATTTGCTGGTGCTATTCTTGTCCCTACCAGTAACCCCTTGTGTGCCTACAACCAAAAAACTTAAGGGAGCACTTGTACAAAGAGGCCACTCACCAGATTGTTTTTCACAAGATTTGACTGGAAAAGGTTAGGAAGGCCTGTTGGAGAAGGGATGTATTATGGTTTTTTCCCATTCTATTGTTTCATTTTATAGAAAAGGTTACATAAAAGCTTGAATAGTACACCAGAACCCATGTTGCAATTTGCAATATTCCAGGCACAGGTTCTCCATTTGAATGGATGACTACTATTACTCAAGATTAACTTGCCTCTCTTGCATCTAAACTCTTGTGGCTTTAGGGCCAATTTACTGATTTTGCATTAATTTTTAAACAACTTGTCCTCTGAAATGGGAAGCATCCTTTACACAGCATTTACACAGAGTTTCCGTGTTTGACAGGGGCTGTAGATGAAAGCTTCCTACAGCCATGTGAATATAAAGCAAGGAAACTTGGTTTTCCAATCTAAAACTAATGGTAATTATTTTTGTTATTTCAGGACTAGTTATCATCCTACAAAAAAAATTATTTCTTTCCAAATATGCTGAAATTTAACTATTTGAATGTATCAAAAGACAGCAAGCCCACATGGAGGCTTAGTTTCCCTCTCTTTCTCTACATGAAGTTACTCTTTTTTCCCTTAGCTTTAATTAATTTTTTATTTAAGATTACAATATTTTCTGTTCAGTGACAAAGAGGTACCACAAAAAACCCAAACTAAACAAGAAGACATTTCCAAGAAGACATTCCTCCTCCCACCCAAAGAAAAGATTTCTAAGCAAACCAATAAAACTCTCTCATTTTTGAAGGATGTTGTGATCAAATAACATAATGTAATTATTAATGTGAATCTCAGTCGAGGGATATTTGTCTTTTTAGCCCAGTTTAAGAGAAAGGGTGTGTAGCAACAGGCACATGGCTGACGACTTATTTTTTGCAGGATCAGATCTGGAGCCTGGAAAGTTAGATTACACACAGATAAAAGCCAAGGAGTCACAGGGAAGAGATCTCACATTGACTGGTTTCACCAAGGGCAATCACAATAACATTGTAAATCTAACAACAGAATCTCTTGGATGACAGCAGCAGTGAGAGCTTTCACTGTCCTTACATAAATTTATCCCAGGTGTCAATGGAAAAAATATGTTGGCATTTGGGTCCTCCAGTTCTAGGATCAGCCCAGGATCAAGATTCTTCTCTACTCCACCATGGGACCTTGGCTATATAAGGGACATTCCCACCATTATCATCATATCACTCAGCCTAGTTCCAGTAACATCTAACAAAGAGCAGAACTAGGATGTTGTCTACACAGAAGTTCACAATTTAAAAAAAAAAAAACCAACAAAAAACAAACAAACAAAACCCCAGTAACAATGAAAAAACAAACAAACGAAGAAACAGCACACAGAAATTCTTTAGTACTGAAAACCAACAGTGCTCAAATATGCTCAAAGTATTTCTTCTGCCCTTTCTCTCTGACGACTGCCAAGTACTATTTCAGGGCAAGCAAAGGCCCTCTAATTTAATGGCTGAGTCATATGCTACCTAGCTATTAACTCTTCACAGATAAGAACCATCTTTATGCCAGGCCAGGAGAAGTAAGGGAAGAGAAACCGCTTTTTTTGAAGTTCCATAAGCTTCTCCAAAGAGCAGCTGATCGGGTGCTTTCCCAGAGTCTCTGAAAAAGGGTTTTGGAGGTGACAAGAAGGCAGGGCCGAGCTCGGCTGTCTCGAATGCTCGGCGGCAGCGGCACCTCCGGTCATGTGCCGAGCGCTGCAGGGGCGGCCGCGATGCGCTCTCGTACCCACGGCCCGCACAGCACCTCAGGGGGCTGGGTGAACCCGCCCCTGGACGTGCCAGCCGGCGTTGTGTTCACACCGCTGCCGTGGTTCAAACACGGCAGGCGCACAACGCAGGGCAAGAGCACCGACGGGCAGAGGCGCTGCCGCTAGTGCCCGTACAGGAGCGGTGGGCGGAGGCCGCTCCCCCGGACTCGGTGGTCCCGGCGATCCCAGGCTCCGTCCCGGCCAGGAGCCTCCGCCACCTCCCCTCAAGGTCACGCAGCCGGCGTGTCCGCGGAGGGGCCGGGGATGCGGGAGGTGCCGCTGCTCCCGGTTTCCGCTTTCCGAGATGGCCTCCCACGGCCGGTCCGGCCCCGCTGCCGTCACCGCCCAGCCGGGGCCGGGGGCCGAGCCCACCGCAGAGGAGACCCGCTGCGGGGAAACCCCGAGTCGCCCGCCAGCCCGCCCGCCAGCCCCCGCTGCGAGTCCCTGCGCCGCGAGCACTTACTGAGCTCATCCTGGGCGGCCGCGGCCATGTTGCCGGCTGAGGAGGGAGGGGAGGCGGCGAGAGACGCCCCGCGCCTCCCACCCCTCTCCGGCACCGGCACCGGCACCGGGCCGGCGGCCGCGTCTCTTCTTCTTCTCCTCCCCCTCCACCTCTTCCACCCCCTCCTCCTCCTGCTCCCGGCGGCTTCCCTTGATACTGGCAAGCTCCCGCTCTTCTGTCACCGCCAGTTTATATTTAGAGAGAGCTGCCGTCCCCACCGCCCGCCCCCGTCGCGTACACGGCCCGGCCCCGCCGCCGCCGCCCCGCCCGGCGGGCCCTGAGGAAGAGGTTTACGGGGGCAGCACTGACCGGAGTCCGCGCTGACCTCCATGGCGGCCGCGCCGGCTCCGCGCTCGGCACGGCGGCGCAGGGATGGGACGGGACGGGAACGGCCTAGGGCGCCCCCGCGCGGCCGTGGGTGCGCCAGCAGAAGGAGGGCGGAGAGCCCCGCCCACAGCTGGGAAGGCCCCGCCCACCGAGCGGCACGGCCACGCCCCCCCGGCGCTGCCTAGCGTCTCTTCCAAAGCCATTTCCCGAAGGGATAAAGCTGCTCCGCAGCACTCCTGCCCTGCCGTTCTGGGGTTAGTCAGAAAGACCACCACACCGCGTCTTTCTCCCAAACTCTGCCATGCCACGCGTGTTCTCTGTAACGAGCATCTTGGCAAGATGCCCCAGCCGAGGCGTCGCTGGGCACCTCTGGAAGCAGACAGCGTGGCACCCGCTCCCCACCTCCCTTACTGCTTCCTGCACGGGGGCAGCTGGTGACGTCTCCCGAAAGCTCCAGGGCTTGTCCCAAGGCAGACGTGAGTTCAAGCGACAGGTGTCAGAGGACTAGCTTGTGTCTCGAGTCAGGAAAAAAAAGGTGACAAAAGCTTCTGTGCACCATTTTTGCTACATCTGTGCAATGTTTCTGGCTGAGCTGGAGTTCATTTCCCCCACAGCAGCCCCCACCTTGCTGCACTTTGCACTGATAATTGGAAAGGTGCTGATAACACACCGGTGTTTTGGCTGTTGCTGAGCAGCACTGGCGCAGCATCAGCACTGCCTCTCCAACATTCCTCCCTCCATCCAGGGGGCTGGGGGTGGGCAAGATCCTGGGAGGGGACACAACCAGGCCAGCTGACCCAAACTGACCAAAGCCATATCCCGTGGCATATGATGTCAGCTCAGATATAAAAGCTGAGGGAGAAAGTAGGAACAGGGGGCATTAATTTTTTACAGTGTTTGCATTCCAAAGCAATCTCTACAATCCTGAAGCCCAACTACCCAGGAAATGGCCAGACGTGACTTGTCGATGGGAAGAATAAAATTATTTTCTTCCTCTTTGCTTCTGTGTGCGTAAATTTTCACTTTTGCTTTAGTAAACTGCCTGATATCAACCAACAAGTCGTTTTCCATCTTATTGTCTCTCTCCCATCCAGCTGAGAAGGGGAAGTGATAGAACAGCTTGGTAAGCACTAGCCACGCAGCCCAGGTCAACCCACCACAATTTTTAAGGTCATGGTCTGAGGAGTTGATTCACAGCCTCCAGTGCTGGGAGGTTGGGCTCTAATGAGTAATGAGCTGCAAAGAGGTGGCCCCCTTTTTTTTTTTTTTTTTTTTTTAGGAAGCAGATTTGGGACCCATCCACAACTGATGGAAATTATAAGCATTTATTATTGCAGAAAGGAGACGGCACAGGAAGAGACCAGCCACATGGGAGGCATACTCATTTCTAGCTTTAAGAGCAGCACATGCTCTCTGATGAGCTGAGCATTTTTGTGGTGAATATTTGCAGCATCAAGCCTGTATCTGTTTTCCTAAGAAAGGTCAAACACTGACGTGATGTTCCTGCTGGTTACACCAGAGCAGAGATGTAATCCTCCTTTCCAGGGGAAGTCTTTGGGACATCACAGGTGGCAGACCTGGTGTCAAAGCCACCATTTCAGGGAGCTGTGCATATAGAATCACTCAGAATCACAGAATGTGTCAGGCTGGAAGGATATCTGGTTTAACCTGCCTGCTCAGGCACGGCCACCCTAGAGGACATGGCACAGGATTGCATCTGGACAGTTCTTGAATCTCTCAGGTGAGGGAGGCTCCACAACCTCTTTGGGATCTGTTCCGGTGTGCAGTCACCTGCACAGTAAAGGAATTCTTCCTCATGTTCAGGTGGAACCTTGTCACCCTCCCTTAGGATACTTCTAGACATAGATGAGGTCACCTATCAGTTGTGTCTTTGGGCAGCAGCAGGAGGAGTGTTCTCCACGATTCCGTGCCATGGAGGCGGTGCACCAGGCATTTCCCAATGTGGAGCCAGTTAAATTGCGTTCGACCCTACACGACAGGGGGTCAGACCCTGAGCTCTGCCAGGAGCAAGCCTAAACCAGGCACAGGCTCAGGAAGTACTTCAAAGGTTTCTTCCCTGGAAGAATCACAGAATCACTGGGGTTGGAAGGGACCTCTGGAGATCACCTACTCCAACTCCAACTGGGAAGGCAAGGGCCACATAAAGGAACGTGTTCAGGTGGATTTTGAATACCTCCAGACAGGAAGACTCTGTGACTTCCCTGAGCAGCCTGCCCCAGTGCTCTGCCACTCCCAGTGTAACATTCTTCCTCTTTTTGAGGTGAAACTTCTTGTGCTTATGGCCTTTGCTCGTCATACTATCGCTGAAAACCACTGAAAAGTCTGGCACCATCCTCTTGGCNGGCGGGCGGTGGGCGCTGTGCCTGTGCCTGTGCGCGGCGCTGCTGCCGCGGCCGGCACGGGGCCTCACTGACCGCCTCTACTGCGGCCGCCAAGTGTGCTACGAGGTGCTGGGCGTCAGCCGGCAGGCCAGCAAGGCGGAGATCGCCCGCGCCTACCGGCAGCTCGCCCGGCAATACCACCCCGACCGCTACCGCGGGGAGCCCGAGGGCGGCGAGGGCAGCGGGGCGCAGGCGGCGCACGAGAAGTTCCTGCTCATCGCCGCCGCCTACGAGACCCTCAAGGTGAGAGAGCGGGACCGCCGCCGCGGCCGGAGCCGCTCCGGTAAGCAGTCAGGGAAGGGAGGAGAAACACCCCGAAAAATCCTCCTTCCGTAGCCAGCCCGAGAGTGCGGGAAGGAGGATGGAGTGCTCTTGAAGATCCTTCTGTGTCTAGAATACGTTATTTTCAAATTTATTTATCTATTTTATTTATTTATTTATAACGAACCGACTAGGCTTTATCTTGGAGGTATACCTTTAAAAGTAACAGTGGTTCGAGTAGCATATGGGATCTGTAAGGGAAGGCTTCTCAGGGCAAAGCATGTGTGACCTGGCAAAGATGGAACCCAGGAATGGAAGAAGGAGACGTGTAAGTGTTTTAAGGCTACAAGGGATTAGAAAAGGGAACTTTTTTTTTTTCCTTTTTTTTTTGCGGGGGTGAAGGGACGGCGTTTAGAAGGAATTCACTTGAGCGTGGCAAAATTATATTTCGCATCCCGCAGCCATGGAGGAAAATGATTAAAAACTCAGAAGACATGAGAACAATGAGGTTTTGAATTGGCCTTCCATTGGACAGATTCCATAGCCCTGTAAACTAATTCCTTTAAGTTTTGTAAAGCAATTTCTTAATAGGTTCTTCATCTGAAAATCTTTTTCTGAGCAACACTTATTAACTCCAGTCCAGCTGGACTTCCCATTCTGAAGTTAAACAACTTACTCTGTGGCTTTTAGTTGCTTGTGTGTTTTCTTGTTTTAAATGCTTTTGCACAGTGCCTACTTATTCATTTTATGACTAAACATATCATATGTGCATGGGCAGATACGTGTGAGAACAAATTAATAGAGAATATGAGAAAACGGCGAATTTCCTCTATGTTTCATACTCCCTTGGGCTGCTGCCAGTTTTACAGAAGCATGGTCCTTAATGAGATGTAAAACACATGTACAATACAGCAAGTGAAAGCAGGAATTTAAACCTGAATGAGTTTTTCATGTCATCCTGCAGGATGAAGAAACACGTAAAGATTATGACTACATGCTGGATCACCCTGAAGAGTACTACAGGCATTACTACCACTACTACCGCAGGAGACTGGCACCTAAAGTAGATGTCACAATAGTGATCCTGGTTACAGTGTGTGCCATCTCCGTGTTTCAGGTAAAATTTCACGTTTACATCGTACTGCTCTGTGAGTTTCTGAACGAAAGAGAAGTAGAGGCAGCTCTCAGAACGTGCCATTTAATAAAAAGTGTCAGTGAGGAGCCCTGTTTATGCTGTGGTTCTGGTCTGTGTGGTGTCCATAAAAATCCTGAAGTCAGGAGGTATTTATCAGATTTTTGACTGCCCTTGGTACCTTGAACAAAGGTAGAGATTAGTTTCTTTTAATTTTGTTGCGACAAGGTGCATCTTTTCTGAAGAATTTACTCGGTTCTTCCTGGCAGGCTCAGAGTAGCTCAGGCAGGACTAGTGCCCCAAATAACGTGTGTCAGTTTGTCAAGATGCATAAATAAATTTAAAAAAAACTGAATTCAAGACTCAATTCAGATGATAGGACTGAATATCAGGAGTTTACTAAACTTGTGTTAACCTCGCACTGCGGTGTATTTTAAACACCACATTGATGAAGTCTGAGAGAAGCAAATTCAGTTCAGCAGAATTTACTCTGAAGGTGGTAGATCCAAGGCCAAGAAAACCCCCTGTGTTTAGATGAAAAAGCTTGTGCTGTTGATGACAAAAGTGCATAACTTCTCTTTAGAATCTTTTAAATCACTGGTTCAAAACATCATTAAAAATACTCAAGAAGTTTAAGAGATGAAGATACAGTTTATGCTGTGGTGCAGGTAGCTCAGTGTTTAGTGGGATATTGGAAGTTAGAATAAAAAGTATGTTGATCAGAATTTGAGAACTTGGAATAATAAATTCTAATGGCATATTCAGCCAAATACCTAATTTATCTTCAGATTTAGTAGTGGCAATGTTTCATTTCACATCTTAGTTCTTATTTTGTCTGTAAGTGCAGGCACTCACTTTCTTGGAGTCCCAACTGCAAAATGCTTCTAAATTCGGTGTAAGCATCTGTGTAAACTGGTTTGCCCATTTTGCTTTCTGTTGTTTCTGCTCCTTGGCCTTTGCTCAGGTTGTATAGTGGGTTTATGTCTGTGCTTGGTCTTAGTAAATGGTGTGAGATGCGTCATGGTTAAAAAAGTTGTGTCAGTGAGACATGGTTGGATGTCCCAAGAATGAAAGTGAGCTGCTAACTTTTTCCCTCTTAGCCTATCTAGTTTCTTCCATGTTTTCCATGCCTCATCTCAGGTCATTTACAAGACACTAGACGGGAATAACATCAGCTCTCAGCTAGTCTTTGTGCTTCTTCTGTCTTCAGAAGGAAGCGTTCTCAGGGTTGTGCTGTACAGGGCTAGGAGTTGGACTTGATGATCCTTGTGGGTCTCTTCCAATTCAGGATGTTGTATGATTCTGTGTTCATCCAGGTGGTAAATTTCTGGTTTGTTGTCTGGGGGGTTTTTTCCCCCTACTCCCTTGAAATCCAGAGGGCAGCGGGAGATCAGAGGTATGTTGAGTGTTGTGGACACTGCCAGACTAATGACATTGTCACATACTTAGTCGATGTTCAGTGAACTGTTTTAAAAAGGTAATGATTTTATACTTAAATATTCGTATACTAGCTCCTATATTTATAAATATAAGAAGAGGGGCTTCTGAGAATGGCTGGCACAGCCTGGTATTAACTTGCAGGAGATTGCCATCTACTCAGGAACAAAACTGTTCAGAACAGTGTCTGCCTGGCCTTCCTTGCCATCATAAATTGCTGTGAGATTCACTTGTACACATCCATTTTCCAAGTGCTTCACTGAGCCTGGAGGGATAGCTTCTGTGATACCACAGAAGTACTGTTAGCTTCACTTTTTACCCTTACTGTAATGTAACTGTGGTTAAAAGTGTGTGACAGCATTACTTTCTTCTTTTCCTGGCAAATCCCCAGATAGGAACGTGTCTGTATTAAAACATGGTTTTTACTTTTACTGTTCTTAAATTGCAGTTCTTCAGCTGGTGGAGTAGTTACAATGAAGCTATTAACTACTTAGCATCTGTGCCAAAATACCGTATACAAGCTACTGAGATTGCCAGACAACAAGGTTTACTCAACAAGACTAAAGAAAAAGGCAAGAACAGGCGGTCTAAAGAAGAAATTCGTGAAGAGGAGGAAGAAATTATCAAAGACATTATTAAAAATAAAATAGATATAAAGGGTGGTTATCAGAAGCCCAAAATATATGATATCCTCCTATTTCAGATCCTTCTTGCTCCTTTTTACTGGTGCAAATACATAGTTTGGTACTGTTGGTGGATTTATTGTTTCACTATTAAAGGGCAAGAGTATGGTGTGGAAGAGAAGTTGTATATCATACGAAGGTACATGAAAATGTCTCAGTCTCAGTTTGACAGCCTGGAAGATCATCAAAAGGAGACCTTTCTTGAACGGCAGCTATGGATACGAGAAAACTATGAGGTGGGTAGCAATACTGAAATCGGCCAGGAAATTAACTTTCTAACACAACTTGAAGTATTAGAAAGGAGGCATTCTTTATTACAGCGCTGGACACACCCCAAGCATATGTCCTCTAATCAAATGTGTGTCGTGAAACTTTACAGTGGGGTGTTTATTCCATCATGATCATTCATATTCTTTACAATATACTTCCTAGCTTATACATAAACATCACTTTTTCTAGAGCTAATTTGCATGCATCTGAGTCCTGCTGGGAGTCCTTTTATGGTTCTAGAGGCTTGTCTGACAGGGTCTGTGATGGTTGTATTGACTGAGTGTTTCAATATTACAGGTGTCCTTTCCTTGAACTTTTTCTTCCAGCAAGTGCTGTTGCTTCCTGTTACATGCAAAAGCATCACTGTTTTCCTTATTATCTGTTCATCCACTGGTTCCAGTTACTTTTACATACCTTTACCTTTTTTTGCTAATTAGTCTTTAAGGTCTATCCAGCAGCTTCAGGGAAACTGAAAATCTCTCTTCTCTATGTTATTTATCAGTAGCCCTGGTGGAAAAACTAATGTTGGTTATCCAGCAGTCTCAGAGCAATAATAACAGTGTGCTTTTAATGGTAGGTTGAAGACTATTGTCTGTTCTCTAAACAGTAATAATTTTTAATACGAATTACCCAGATTGTCTGAAACTCCTATTTCATCGGTCTTCTAAGCTGTTAATTCCTGGCTCAGACTGTTCTGATTGGTTGTTTGTTATTGTTTTGGTTTGGTTTCCCCACCTGTCCTTTGATAGTTCTTTGGCCTGTGGTGAATCATAGGCTGTTCTTGCAATGCTGTATACCTAATCAAGTAGGGATGGCATAAAAACCACCATTAGGCACAACTTCTACTCTTGCCATGGATAGTCAATACGAGATAGTCACTACGGAATTTTTAAAAAATCTGTGAGGGCAAAGAACATTAGCAACAGCATGGAATTTGCAGTCCAGAATTTGGGATGCTGGGGCATGGCAGGTTGACAAAACCATTCTGTTATTCCACAGAGGTGTATCTGTGGGCCATTTGGATGGGAGGTTTCTAAAGAAAAACATGAGAATGTGAACTTAGTCTGCTTAAGGGGAAAAGGAATTGGTGCTGCTGTTCTACATATGCTAGGAAAATAGATGGGGTGATGGCAGGACACCAAAGATAAGAGAATGTTTTCTAGCAAACCCGTCCTAACTGAGCACATATACGTACCTGGCAGCTAATCCTTTCCTTACATTAACACCTATTTTACCATTTTCCTCTTCAAGTTTGTGGAGTAATCTACCCCTGCCTTCTTTTGAAGAAACAGTCTGGAAGTCTCACGACTGAGTAGTGCTGCTAGTTAAAGTAAATGTTAATATGGAAAGAGATTGGATGGATATCCTGTAGTAGAGAAAAACTGCCCTGGTTTCTCACCCATGCAGTTTTTAACTAAGGATGTTTTGGTCACTGAATGTGAAAGAGCTGTATTTGCCACAAGTGAAGTCTTTTTAGCTCACACTTGTCTCCTGTGGTGGCTAACAGTTCATTTTCCCTGACAAATACATGACAACTGCATGTGTATAGTAATATTTATATTTTGCAGCTTTGTGACTTTCTGAAAAGGAAATGGTGTCTTTGTAGGTAATTGCTTGAATGAGTTTTACCTGGTCACTTATATGCATTGAAGCTTTCAGTGTCTGCTGTGCCATCTGGTCATGAGTTCATCCGTACTTGTGGTAGAAGAGGATTTTTTTGAAGCCACCTGGACTCCTGCTCATTCCAGTATTACTGGAAATGGAGAATAATCATGCTTTATTCTGTTCTGTTCTGCTAGCTGTGCTTTTGTGTAGCACTGTCATATCCTTACTTGAAATGTAGTAGTATATTTCCTAGGCTGAAAAATAATGCTGTAGTGTTTCTCCCAAAAGCTTGTCTGTTCCTTCATCACTGGAGATGTCTATCTACATATTGTTCAGTTTTCTGGTGTTTTAGGATGGGAAAGACCAGGAATTCAATATACAGGGGCATCATAGAGCTCCACAATATTTTTACTGTTTCCCAATGGTTCTTAAAACCCTTATGATCACTGAGCATTGAGTTTGTGTATTCATATAGCCATCCATAATGTGTCTTTAAAATCTTGTTCATGCATAGTGGAACTCTAAATTTAATTGGCCTTTGAGTCAGACTAAGTCACATGACACTGAGATGATAAAATCATGGATGGTTTTGAGATTTATGTTGGCTGTATTTACATAAACTGCCTCTCAGAATAAAAATGCAGATACTGTTGCATTTTTGTGGCTTTTTTTTTTTTTTTAAAGATTATTGACTCTGCTGATATCTGTAGATTCCATTGCAGTGACAGAGTATTTCTCGACAGAATATAATTGTTTAGCTTTTGGTACTGTAAATACTGGATGCAGAGATATTTGAGATATTCTCAACTTTGTTGAGAACCTTACTTGGGAACAAAAAGTTCCATAGTGGTATTCTGTTAGATGATGACTTCGAAAAGGGAGAGCAGCTAAAATGAGGAGCTGAGCAGCTGCATTGAACAGTGTGTGTGCTGAAAGGGACTCGCGAGGTTAGCTTTTCGGAACGTGAGCAGTTGCTTAGTGTGTATTTTGTTGAATTCATTGAGCATCTACTTCTCTAGCCAAAAAAAATGGTTTGGAGCTTTCAGGAAGGTTCTGCTCTCAGCAAAAACATCAAAACAAAGCATTTTGAGCAGTAAGTAGTAGGCTCTTGGGCTGCAGGTGCTGCAACACTTCGTGTTGGTCAGGGTCTGCTTCTGCACTGCAATCCAGTCTTTTGTAAGAAAAATAAGCTGGCAAATGATTGAGGAATAAACACTTAGACCCCACTAGAGGCTCAGTTAAGCTGCTTCTTCATCCTTATTAAAAACTTCTCTTTGTCTTACCAGGTGTATAAACGAGAACAAGAGGAGGAGTTGAAGAAGAAGATGGCCATGGATCCCCGATGGAAGAGATACCGGCGGTGGATGAAAAATGAAGGACCTGGAAGACTGACTTTTATTGATGATTGAAAGTTGCTGAACAAAATGTGTGCTATTGCTGAAAGTGATTTGCAAAACTTGTCATTACATCGTTCAGAGTTTTGTCTGCTGTGGCTTAGCAGTGATCTAAAACTCAGGAACTATTACATCAGGCAGAAGCATAATACAGGTTTACCATTTTTATAAATCAGACCTATTAAAACAGGCTCAGCCTAATGTATATATGCCATTTACTTGGGGATATCAGTGTGGAATTCATTATTCCAAACAATGTATTTTTGCTAGATACTTCATCATCAATGAAACCATAACTCTAGTCTTTCCGAAAATGTTTTTAGTTCAAACCTTGACAAGTCCCAGTTTTCCTCTTTAAGCTGAAGGGTTTCTGCAAGTGGAAACTGCAAATGCTTATAAAGGATTCTGAAGCAAAGGCCATTTTCTGTTTTCCTCTCTTTCCCCCTACTTTTCAATCTAATTTCTAAGATGCCAAATTGGTTGTTTTTCATGTAAACAATATGGGGATTATACAAGACTACTGCTATTCCTGCTTCACTTGGAAATGGATTTTATTCTTTGTGGGAATAAATGATGCATGATTGATCATCATTGTGATGCAAACAAGCCTTAATTCTTTGTTCTACAGAGTAATTAATGAAACAGTATGCTTGGATATTTTGTGGTTTTTCATCTTGTACATTGGATTATACCTGCTTGTTCAGAACAAGTATACCAGTGAATATTAGTTTATTAAATGTGACATTTCTTTCACCAAAGTATTGGTTAAAGGGAAAAATTACCCTTTTGTTAAAAAGGGCAATTTTGATGCCTTATGTAAATAAAAGTTTATATATGCAGACTTAATTAGTTTTAAATTCTAAATCTTAAGTATTCATTACATTTATCTCTTCTGATCAGACCTCGGAGTACTTAGAATAAATAATGCATAACAACAGTCTGTGGTTTGCTCTGTAACAACCCAGGTCATTCTGTGATTTGCTGGTAAAAGGGGTTCTGCTACCTTATTCCTCTTCAGTAATGTTACTAGGGAAGGAAAGATGGGAGCATAGTCTCTCTCCTGTCATCACACTTGTAAAAGTGAGTTCCTTAGAAGGAAACTGCTGAAAACAGTGCCTTGTTAGCTGCCTTCTGTGGAGATTGGTTCTGGGAGCACAGGTTTTGGACTTGCTACTCCTGACCTTTTGCACATTTTTGGAATGTTGTTTCAGTTTTCTGTTTAACATAACATATTCAAAAACATGTGCTGTAGTTTTATGCCCAGCTGGAGGTGAAACACCTCACAGCCACTTGTTCAACTCCTCACTCTTTTCCTCCCACCCTTGCAGAATGGGGACGAGAGTCAAAGTAAAACTTGTATGTTGAGATAAGAACAGTTTAATAATTGAAAATACAGTAAAACACAATAATAATGGGAAATAAACAAGTGATGCATGATGCAATTGCTCACCAGCTACTGACAGATGCCAGACTCCCCTTCCTGTACCCAGATCCACCAGCCGTCTGGGTAACCCCACAGTTTAATACCAGGCATGATGTTCTCTGGTGTGGAATATCTGTTTGGTCAGTTTAGATCATTTGTCCCAGCTATGCTCCCTCCTAGTTTGTTTGTTTTTTTTGTATCTTCTCACTGGCAGAGCATGAGACAAGGACGGAAAAAGTCCTTGGCTCTGGATAAACACAACTTAGCAAAAACCAAAATGTCGCTGTGTTATCGACACCATTTTCATTCTGAATCTGAAACAGAACTGTAACAGCTACTGAGAAGAAATTACCCTAACTGTAAGGACAATACCCACTGCTTATTCCATATCATCTGCATTATGTCAAATTTCACACTCCTCAATATCCCATCACCTTCCCTATTTATCTGTTTTGATAGATATACAAAC
>VYZP01056241.1:0-12260 GCA_013400635.1 Hypocryptadius cinnamomeus
CAGTTGCCCTACATTTCTCAAGTTCATTTAGTGCCACCTAAAAACTGGGATGCTTTAAGAATGCGAAAAACTATGAAATCCACAGACTAAATTACAAAACTTGCCTTTACAAAGTACCTACCAAGAATGAACCCAGTTGACAAATATTATGTTACCAATATACCAATCGCAGTACGATAAAGTAAGTAACTTTAAAAACTCATTTCACTTTATGTATAGTTTTCAATATTTTGTGTTTCCAACTGCCTATATGAAGCATTGCAGAAGAAGGCTTGTTTTCTCCTTATCTTTTCTGTTCTCTGTTATTTTCAGTTCTTTTGAATGTCCGTTTTAAAATTTCTGGATATGACAGATGCCTCAACCCCTACAGCAGAATTTTACTTTGTTTAGGTAAATGTCTGAAGTCAATGACAGCAAATCCAAATCATGTTCCATTTTCAAAATGTTTTCTCATCCCCACTACTTCTTCTTTCTGCCAGCTTGTATCCTCCAGCACACTGATCACTGTTTTAGCAAAGTGCTATAATTTTGTACATTGTACTTTTGGAAATCATGTTAATCAGCATTTGGCCCAAGAATAACTGAGTCAGATGGGGAGAGGAAAGAAAAGAATTGAAAATAACATACTGGGTGGCTATTTATGTGATACTTAAAAAATTCAGATGGGTTATATATCACTTTTTTTTCTCAAGTTTGTAGGAATTATCAGTCTTATATCACTTTGCAGAAAATGGTACTACATTAGTAAAAAATGTAACTGGGTTTTTTTTCTTTAAGGAAAACATTGTTCTTCCTTTTTGTATGCAGTAGACTAATAATGATTTTCAGTTCTAAAATATTTTTAGAGCATATTAGAGAATCATTCTTGAATTTCTATTATAAAATTTAGTTTTCAGCACATCTTCATGAAAAGAATAAAAATAACCATAAAAATAATTCAAATTAATAAAGGAACCAGAAACAAAGAAATAAAAATACTTTAAATCTGATGAATATCTTAATTTGGACTAGACAACCATTCCAGGTCCCTTCCAACTGAAACTATAGTATCCTAAAATAATACAGATAATCTAATGTCAAGAGAAACAATATACAATGTAACAGAGACAAGATATTTTCTCTAATCCACTTTAAGGGAAACAGAGGCCATCAAAGTATCTTGTATTTAAATAGCCTTTTAATATTTTTACGACAAAACAGCTTTAAGGTTCATATGGTGCTAATACTATGAATTACCTGTGGGAGTTATTTTCAGGTCAAAATAAATTCATTATTAAAGATAAATGCTTGGTTTTGTAATAGTCATCTTCAACCCATTTGTAACCTTGGGTAGTTTTACTCTATTTTAATTCTTCTCCTCACTGGGAGGTCAGCACAAATTATGAAAGAGCCTATTGCACTCAAGTTTTGGGATCTTGACTTGAAAGGAGTCCTCCTTTCAAGCACTCTACATGCTGGAGCAATGACACAGAGTGTGCTTCAGAGTACCTGCATAGTTTGTCCAGTTTGGTGCTCCACAACTTCCTCGTGAGGGTTAGCAGAGAGGCAGACACTGATCTCTCCACTGGTGATCTGTGACAGGACCCAAGAGAATGGCCTGTAGTTGTGCTAAGGGAGGTGTAGGTTGGATATCAAATTCTTCACCCAGAGGGTGATTGGGCACTGGAACAGCTCCCCAGGGCAGTGGTCACAGCACCAGCCTGACAGAGCTCAAGAAGTGTTTGGACAATGCTCTCAGGCACATGGTGTGACTCTTGGGAATGGTGCTGTGCAGGGACAGGAGTTCTATTCGATGATCCTTGTGGGTCCCTTCCAATTCAAGAGATTCTATGATTCTAATTTTTTCTCAAACAGCAGACTCACTGCCATCCCATTCAAACATGTCTGCTTACAGCGCCAAGACTCACCCTCACTCACATGTTAGGAATTCATCTTTTCTGTTTCAGTAACTTCAGTTTTGGCTAGTTATTTCTGCTTCTTTTTCTAAGGAGAGGTGTGGGTTGAAAAGGAAATGCCAAACTCAGACTACCCATGAGAGCAAATAATTCTTCATTTTATCAGCAGTAATCAGACATTTGGTGTGTATGCAATGATGGTTTAGTAATGTGTTTGTGACTGCTGTTTAAACTACAGTAAAGGACAGGTGATATAAAGACCATAAAAATGATAAGATAATTCTTTAAGGTAACATAAAAAACCCAAGATGCAAGGTTTTCACAGAAACAGGATTTTGGATCAGACAAAATGCCAGTTATTGAAATTGCCCTTGTCAAAGAGTCAATATAGCATTCAGCTTGAAGCTCATCTTAAAAGGTATTCAGAAAAGGAATGTTTCTTTGAAAAAAGAGAAAAGCCACACTGGAAAATGAGAGAGCAAGAAAGAAAAAGAGCATCACTACAGTTAAGTCTCTTATGAAGGTGAAATGTTCTGGGACTTCTTTGCAGATACAATTTACTTGAGTTTAATACTACTTCCACCACAGTAATAGAGGACACAGCAATATGTTTCAGCTAAAATTATTTGGAAAACTGAATTCCTAAATTCAACTCTAAGTTGATGCATAATTATAGAAATATATAACAAATATGAATATGTGCATACATACATATATATTTATTCATATATATAGGCAGAGTATGAAACATTTGAAATTTTGTGATAAATATTCTGTAGTATAACCACAGAGATTAACAATCAAATTTAATTTCTAACACTCTGCAGTATTTCAGATGAAGAGAGCATAAACAAATAATTGGACCAGGACTTTGTCTTCTCACAGACAGCATTTGTTACTAAGTACATTTCACAAAATTTGGAAAATTCAAACTAATTTAATTCTGTAATTTAATAATACAAAATTGCTATTTTTGAATTGCAAATCTCTTGCCTGTTTTTTCTTACTTTACTGAGCAAAATAAAATATCATAGCCCTTATTTCACTAAAAGACTAAAGAGATTTCTAAATTTCATTCTGTCTAATGCACTACCAACAGAATTGCTTTCTAAATTACAGTTACACAACAAAATGCTCTGAAGTCAAAGTACTTTTCAAGTGTCAGCAACAGCACAATTTGAAGTTAATGTAGATGTCCAGACATAATTCACTGACTAAATTTAACTTACAAGACCTTTAGGAACCACAATTCACAAGAAGAATTAAATTTGACTGTGATAGCCAGGCTGACATTGCAAGATATTATTTAAAGTAATTTTATATTTTACTTGTTATGGTATCCTTTAGCTACAAGAACAGGTCTGAAACAAAATATATACACTTTTTAAAGCACAGTGATGTTCTAAACATTGAAACAGTATAGAGGACTACAATTTTGACAAGTATTTATTAATACCTGACATAAAAATACACCTCAGTATATTTATGTTGGATGCATTAATTCACACATATGAATATTAATAATAAATGTGAAAGTTGAGGAAGAGTTATTGGAAATTGGCATTTGTCATATTGGAATAAGTGCACCTTTTCTTTATGTCCTTACAAACTGGCTAAAGTAAAATAGAAATGGGCTACTGAACTGGCAAAAATGCTATTACATTCTAGGTTTAATAAGAGCAGATTTCATTCCCATCTTCAATGATGATAGAATAGTATGGCAATTACCTTTGTAAAACACATTCCTTTGTAAGTGATAATTAGCTTAATAGCAGTAAAACTTAACCTGTTAGGAAATGTTGGAATGACTAATTACTAGATACCACTCTGACAGATGAATATTATGATTTATTTTCCTTTAATTGAGTTTATTGTGTTGCTTTTTTCAGTTTAACTTGAGGTAAGGATGTGTCCTTTTTTTGCAGACTTATTATGTGTTGATTGCTTTATAAACCAAAGTAAATATTTTGGAAATTTATACTCTTCTTCCTTCTATCTTCTATAAAAAAACACTGGATTATTTTTTCCAGTTGGGAATTCTGGATGGTATCTCAGAATTGAGAATTCTGATGGCTATCTCACTAGAATTTTAACTATGGAATATAAGCCTTGGCAGATGTGTAAATAGTTACATTTCATATTTCCCACTATTCAGTGGCACAAGCAAGCACACTGAGAGATTTTTCTTTGGCTTCTGTGTTGGAATTGTGTGGCCAGGTTTTGATAGCAGGAGAGCAATAGGGGTGGCTTCCATGAGAAGCTGACAGAAGCTTCCCCATGTCCAGCAGAGCAAGCGCCAGATGGTTCCAGGATGGATGTGCCACTGGTCAAGGCTGAGCCCATCAGGAATGATAGGAACACCTCTTTGCTAAAGTATTTAAGAAAACAAAAAAATTATTGGTGAGAACATGTGAGAGGAACAGCCCTGCAGACACCAGGGTCAGTGCAGAAGGAGGGGCAGGAGGTGCTCCAGGCACCAGAGCTGAGATTCCCCTGCAGCCCATGGTGCAGCCCATGGTGAGGCAGCTGTGCCCCTGCAGCCCATGGGGATCCACAGGGATGCAGAGATCCACCTGCAGCCCATGGAGGAGACCCACACTGGAGCAGGTGGATGCTTGAGAGGGGGCTGTGATCTGGCAGGAAGCCTGTGCTGGAGCAGGGTCCTGGCAGGGACCTGCAGACCCTTGGAGAGAGGAGCCCACTCTGGAGCAAGTTTTCTAAAAACACTTACGACCCTGTGGGGGACCCAGGCTGGAATAGGCTGTGCCTGAAGGACTGCACCCTGTGGCAGAGTGACCCACATGTAGCAGTTTGTGGAGAGCTGTTGCTCCTGAGATGGGCTCACACTGGAGAAGTTCATGGAGGACTGTCTCCTATGAGAGGGACCCCAAGCTGGAGCAGTGAAGGAATCCTCTCCCTGAGCAGGAACAACCTGTAATGAACTGGCCATGACTCCATTCCCATCTCCCTTTGCCACAAGTGAAGCTAGAGCCAGGATGGGGGGGAAGGGTGGGGGAAGAAGTCTTTGAGGTCTTATTTTATTTCTCATTGTCTTCTTATTTTGCTAGTAATGAATTCAATTATTATCTCTAACCCTAGCCTGTTTTGCCCATGACAGTATTCGGTGAGTGATCTCTCCCAGTCCTTATCTCAAGTCATGAACCCTTCATTGTATTTTTCCTCCCAGCTGTGGAGGGCAGTGATAGGGAGGCTTTGGTGGGAGCCTGGCATCCAGCTGGGGCCAGCCAATTACAGCTTCCCCGTATGTCTGAAATTAGGAGTCATTGTTTCTTCTCCTTATGACAGTCATTTAAGCTCAAAAAGTTACAGCTGAAATTGGTTTGTGTTTTAAACCAAAATGAAGAGATTAGCAAATACTTAGTGTTCATTTCATATTTTTGCAGCAAAATATATAGAGAAACTTCAAAAATAATAATAATTTTAAAAAAGCTAAATTCTAGCCAAATCATGGGGAGAAACCCAGAGAACCTATACAGCTTTAAAATAATTTAGTATTTACTTTGACAAGTGATCAAACAGAGGGCTATTGGAAGAAAATATATACGGAGATTTTCTTAAATAAATAAAATTTTAAAAAACTACAAATAACCTATATTTCTAAGTAATCTATAAACACATGGTACAATGATGTGGAACAAGACTTCACTGCCATCAAAGCTTGTAATAAAACCAATATCTTCTATCTTCTTCCATTTCAGCTATCAATGGAAAAAACTTGAAAGAGCTGATAAATAGATCAAACTGGATTTGGAGACACTATTAGGTTTTTTCCCCATAAGGTTTGATTTCTCTGCTGCAAAATAAATAATTCAAAATAAACTTTAAAAAAATGTTTGTTGTAATAATATATATAAATGTTATATTAAAAAATTCCACTGAAGCTTGACTGCATGCATTGTTCAGAGCGTAATACATAGTATATAACAGATATTATAACTGAGCTGCAAGGAAAGCAAGCCTGTACACAGCAGGGCTTCTTGTGCTATTAATGTGTTATTGAGAAGGATATAATGCTTCTCCCACAACCTGCAAGCTATTTTATTGTCAGTGCTGACAATTAGACTGTAACTACCATAAATAGATGTATCTTAATTGCCTGGCTTAATAATATATTAAAGCATATCTTAGGTCTCAACATATGTGATGTTTTCAAAGACTCAAGATCTAGGGGCAGACTGCCTTCAGCCATCTGTGCATACAGGTTTATTTAATAGGTACTTTCATCAGGGAAGTCCTGAACAAAAGACAAAAACATGCACCTTTTTCAGGACAAAACCTTTTCAGCCAGGACCGCAGTGTTCATATGGTGTGGGCACATCACCTTGGATCAAGAACATGCATTTTCTCATTAGCTATTCCATCTTTGTAAGTAAGGTCCTAAATTCAATAACTCTCACTGGCAGGCCAATTTGTTTTTAACAGCTACTCTCTTTGCAAGACACCTTGTACTGCAGTCATGGGGTTTTATTCATTTGAATCATATGGCTAAATATAATTATAGCTGTCAATTACTGTGTACTTTCAAAAACACAGAAAATGTCTTACATTGTATATAAGGCACCATTAGCGGAATTGTTTCCTTCCGAATTGGCAGAGGTTGGAAGTGTTCTTCAGGCTTTTTGGGTTTCTTCTGTGCTTGCCCTCCCCCCATACTTTTCTTCAGAAAAAAAAAGCAAACACTAATTTTATCCAATGACATTTATATGTAAATACTTCAAAGATCTGGCAGTGCCAACCAGAATATAGACTATAATAATCTGATGTAAGACATTAAACCTCCAGAAAACCTGATTCATTTATGCAATCTTTGACAAGGTTAACCTTAATTTCTTCATTAATCTGTGGGAGATTAAGAAAAGGTAAACCACCTCCTCATTACGACTAATCTACAGCTATTCTGGTTAGGACAGTCTGAAATGTGCCCTCTGTTAAAGGAGGTAAATACAGAACTTATGCACCCTCACTCTGAGCTACAGTGAAGAACAGGAATATATGTGGGGATGGGGGAGAGGGGAGTGGGGAGTGGGGACCGGGATTGCCTGGGCATTTTCCCTTTCCCTCTACAGTTCAAAGAGATAAATGAGATGTGAACGAAGCTTGGAAAGCAAAAGTCGACCTAACCTTCCGCTAATGAAGCAGTCCTCTTAAAGCTACTGCCTAATTACCTTACATCTCTTAGACAGAATTTCACTCCAGGGGCCTTTAAAATACAGTCTTTCCCCTCATTCCTCAAGCCTGGAGGTGACAGCCATATTTAGCATTTATTAAACCCTAGAAATGAGTTAGTCTCCATTTACACATCTAAACTCCTTTTCCCAAGCCTGCAGAGGCACCTCTCAGCACCCAGTGGGGCATTTTACAAGCAGGCTTGGAGCTTACTCTTGCTCTCAGTATCCCCCTGGCTTTCTTCCAAAACACACTGACAGAAGACACCTCTCAGTAAAGGAATAGGGTGCTTTCAACCTTAGGTTTGTCCACATGCTCGATAGTCATCTCACCAGCGTTTCGGTGCATTATTCAGATTTACTTTCAGAGACATAGCTTATTACTGAATTTTTCTCCTTCTATCTCTTCCTGCAGAATATCTGAATGCCTATTCTCTTTCAAACAGCAAGGAATCATCAGCTGGCTGGGGCTTGGGAGGGTAATTGGGTGGGTTTTTTGATTTGGGTTTTCTCCTTTTTCCTCCAGTTTTTCATGTTTGAGAGCAGATTTGGGGTATACTTATAAGTTTGCAACATGGTGTTGGTTCCCACCAGAACTGTGTCAACAAGCACATATAACTTCAATGATTATTAAATGTTTCCAACACAGTCTTAGGAAACACGCATTCCTTGGAGAATATGTTACAACAAACTAACCTCCAGATTTCTTTCATAAACATATGATTCAATAATGATATCAGAGGTAATACAGCTCACCTCTGTAGTGGCAATTTTATTTACTTGATATTTTTAAAATATACTTCCTAGAAACTCACCTGGTAGTGATTGCAAAATTGCATTAAAAATTATAAACAGATGGTTCTCCCAACTTGCTGGCTATCAAATTCATATATCATCACCTTCTCAGAGGTGGTTAATATAAAATAGAAATGTTCAGCAGCCTTTAATAACCATTTGCTCCACAAACTATATTAAGTATATGAAGACAGCTTTCAGCAGCAAAATTTGCAAATATATTTGATCTCTCCAGAGTAATAGCCTCACCTATTGGCAATGAATTTAAATTAGAATCACAAGATTTTGAGGGAGTCAAAATGCTGCAGGAAAATGTCTTACCTAAAGAATAAGGATCTTGAAGTAAAAGATAAAATTAGCTTATTAAATTTTTTTTCTTTGTAAAATATTCCTATAGATTGAGAGACTTCACACAGTAGTTCATGCACCTCGTGACTACTCCCTCAGTTTTACAAAAGAATTTCAATAAAGTATTGCAAGTGAATATAAAGTACCATAACTACTATGAATTTTTATTCACTTAAAATAAAACACCTGTACTATGCAATTCAGATGTTAAATATTGCAAAATGATGGTTTTCTACAATTATTGAAAATACTGAACTATATTGCTGGACTCCATCTGGATCCTAATTTAAGAATGCATACATCACAGACATTCCAACTGAAAAAACCCACATCATTAAGCCTATGAAGGCTTAATGGTATATGAAAAATCCATAGTAAATGTAATTTGGAACACCTCTATTGCTGAGGTGAGATGCAGCCTTGCTTCTTAGAGGCAAAAAAGTCTTCTCACTTTCTAAGCCAGGTCAGAGAATACAACTGAAATTCATTCAACTGTTTTTTTTTTTTTTGAGAACTGCAGTAGAGGTATTTTCTTCAAGGTATATGACCTCTACCATGTATCTAGCAACACTGTACCATAGCAGAATGTATTTTAAGAAGTAATTTAAAAAGTAAAATGTAATGGAAGGTGTCCCTGCCCATTGGAGGGCTGGAACGAGGTGACCTTTAAGGTCATGTTAAACCCAAACCATTTAATGTTTCTATGATTCTGTGATGATGATAAACTTCCAATCCAGTGTCTTATACATAGCAGTATCAAGCAACTTGAAAAAAATATGAACCTCTAATCTCTCTAAGAGATGTGAAGATCAAGAAGATTTCAAATTAACCATTCTTGGATGAAAGACGAACTTTCATCAAGAACTACTTCAGGAATGTTTTTCAAACTAGTCACATGTTCCAGATAGCAAATCAGTACATAGAATATTAAAGTTCATAGAAAGAGAAAAAAAAATAATTGCCCAAAAGATCATGGAGAAAGGTCTAAAAAACTGGTAAAATACACAAGTAAGCATCTTAATTTCTGTGTACAACCCAAACAATCTAGAGGCAAACAATTTCCTGGTTTGCACATGCTTACCAAAAGAAAATATCATTTGCTGATTTAACACAGAATTCTTTCTAAGAACAGGGAGACATATAGTATTGCAAATCAAACACTATCTGTTCACAAAAAAAAAATTAATTTCTTCTTAGTCAGGTATCTTACTAAGACTAAAATATTTTCACTAAGTAAGAAAAAAACTATTTTCATTGCAGATAGAATTGAGATTACATGAAAATTTGTTTGATTAAATGACTGTAACATAAAAATGACTTAATGAATTAGGAAAAAATAAGAAATCATATCAGATGCTAGCCTAAGAATTAAAAAGTAATTTAAAAAAATCCAGAAATGGTCTTGTCTGTTGGTAAAGCAGAAAACTAGAGAAGGAATACATAAGGGTATTGAATAAAATATTTACAAATGTTTATGTGAAGCTGCAAAATGAAACTATGGAATTTTAAAGAAAAATAGATTTTTAAATAATTCAGCTTTTAAATCAAAAAATAAATAAAAATGTTCTTCCCAATGCCTGCATACAGGATAATTTTGCATACACAGGAAGCTGAAAGCAGAACAGAGCCAATCTTCACCAGGACATGTGTTTGCAGTCTTGGGCATATNGGAACTCCCCACCTCTCAAAACTTGGGGATAGACTCTGAGGTGTCCCTGAAACAGTCTTAAAAGAAGACTCTTGTCATGCAGAGCAGCAGGAAGGATGGGAAGAACATTTAGGATCGAATTTAGGGAGTTCTGAGATTTGCCTGCCTCTTGATGCCATGGCATCTGGATGCACTAAGTTCTAATCAGCTCCTATCATCAGTCTCTCAAGCACTAGTGCTCTTCCAGAACACTTTGATGGTGAATGAAGTGTTGGCAATCAGCTGGGTCACTTGAGGATGACCATGACTAAAGAGCCACTCCTCTGCAGAACATGCAAACACTTCACAGATGACTTGCAGTCCATGAGACACGCTTTGGGAATCCTCAACTGAAGCTTACACTGCTTCGAACGGATGAAAATAACATAAGGGGACAGTCACATGAAGTAAAAGTACACCCGTGTTGTTTAGAAAAGTACTTTAATTCAACTGTTCCAAACCAGTAGATCAAGAACCATTGCAACTCTTAAATATTTTTATGGCTTTCATTTACACTGAAATCCACTTTGGTAATTAAAACTTATGTAATGATTCCAGTGCATCAAGCAGTCATGGATGTATTTAAAAAAAGAAAAATCCAGCAGTATTTGAGATTAATTTCCTAACTCAAGGCATTAGGTCACTTTTTTGTACCTGAACACCCAGATTAATACTTTAGTGACAGTAAAGCAGACAGTATAAACATGCCCTAGAGCTTTTACCATGAATCAAACTTGGTTTTCTGATCTTACCAGCATGAACAGCTTGTAAATGCTGTTCCCAAAAGACAGTAACTGTCTTACGGCTGGATAACATTCTGCCTGGAAGCCTCCATCTGGAGCTGCTGACAAGGTTTCTTGCCAGTACATGTCTTAAAGCTTAAATATCCATTTAACTGTGACTGACTAGTTGGGATACAGAATGACCACCAAGATGCCTTCAAAGTACTCTTTTCCATTTTTCTTACTTTGAATAAATAAAATTCTTCCTGGTATTCTCCACTGAGAAATAAAAAGAACAAGTTCTGAGCTTTTAAGTTTAGCTTCTCTTTCTTTACTTTCCTCCAAGGTATCAGCCTTTGAAAATGTTAAGGGAAGCATCCATCAAGGATAGACAGGAGTTAGAATGGTCTCTTCTCCCATTCTAATCTGAGAAAGGGCAGGCATCCTATCACCATGATTACACCCTCTGATGAGACCTTTCTCCCACAGACCATTTATGTTAAATGAAAGCACTAGAAAACAGGAGTCAAAAATTACTGCATTTCTGTAAATTGGCCAGACACGGAAGCTGGTAAATAAGCCTAGCCATGAATGCCATCAAAGTGACTATTATATAATCAATAATAATTCAGAAGAAAGTAGAAAAATTGTTGAAAGAGTAACAAAGTAGCATGTGTCTATTCTGTCTGCACGCTTAGATTAAATAAACAATAAATGAAAGGAAATGGCAGAGGATAGTCACAGCAGGTTGCCATTAGAAAGATGCAACCATTTAGATAGAACACTGTTGAAAGATCACAAAATAAAACAGGAGGCTTGGTTGTTTGGGCTTGTTTATTTGCCCAGTTTTTAAAGAAGAATGCCAATCTCTGCATAACGGATGAAAAAGATACCATCAGGCACAGAATTTAAGTGAAGAAATGATCTAAAGGACAACATCAAATGCTGGAAATCAACAGAATAAACAAACAGCCAAGTGAAGTTCAGCAGAAAAATACTTACAATGATAGAACAACTGAGGGCAAGACACACAGTCATGGCCAATAGTCATTTATTGTCAAGCACAAGTGAAAGGAAGAACAAGCTGGAAATATGGGGTAAAAAAAAAAAAAAGATACAATTGTTTCACTACTTGGGCAATAATGAGCATAGGACAGAAATTACAATTAGTAAGATACAGTCTATGCTAGAAAAATGCTGGTTTGATTACAAAATCAAATATGCAAACTGAGGAAATCTGGTTTACACACAGATGTCTCTTATGTGTCTCTACATCACTATATGTATCAGGGACCATATTTAAAAGAAAACCAGCATGAAAAATGATGGAACACTATCAGATTGACTCTAACAAGTACTTGTTTGATGTGGCTTTGGCTTTGTGCAAATATACACAAATTCAAGCAGATTTATTTTCGTAATTCAAACTTTTGTGAGGCTGCTTTTCTCACACAATCTTTCACTACTTTTATTCCTTCTGTTTTCTTTCTTCCATATGACTCCCAAGTTTTTGGGTTTGAGGAAGAAAAATTATATCATACATGTAAATTTTTTTGTATTTATAAACGGATACTTGGGCTCTGCCAGCAGTGTAAAATAAATGCATTCTGTTAAGTCACATGCTGGC
>VYZP01056245.1:0-21709 GCA_013400635.1 Hypocryptadius cinnamomeus
GAAGGAAGCAGCATATCTTTACCCTTCGCACGTCTTTGCCGAATGTTTCGCTGTAGCTGGTGCCCAGTATTTCAAATTGGACATAGGGGTTGGCTCCATCTTCTCTGAACTCCATAACACCAGTTAGCCCAGTTATATGGCCCTAAGGAAGTAAGTTTGAGAAATTTCAGAACAGAAGACATTTGCCTTCATAAACACTCCTCTGCATAAAATGTGTGCCAAATATGCTTAAATCATGTTTGCAGTGAACTTAAATGTGGCCCTGGCATGTTCTTCAGTAGCTCAAACTCAGCACTAGACAAAAGATTTCAGTTTTTCAATTGTTTTCAGAAAAATACTTTAGCACTAACACACCCAGTGTTTATGGCCATCAGGTCATTACTGTCCACAGAAACAGACCCCAAAGAAAAAGAGAAGGGCTTTAGTGGACTGTGAGACAACAGCCCTCCCAGTGTAACTGAGGGCAGTGGGCTCAGTTCTTGGCTTGAGTACTAAGGCACGAACTCCCAGCCCAAAACAAAGGGGATACCTGTTGTGCTCCCAAGAGGAGCATGAAGGAAAGACAATATTGCAACTCTGTGAACCTATCACAATGTTTGATTCTGACTTTATAGTAAAGAAGCCTGAAGTGACATCAAAGTTCAAATTAATTTAGCAACAAAGGATGGCATCATTAGGACTTGTCAGAATGATCAAATTGTATCATTTTACTAGAAGAAAATTATTTCATCAATATATATTTGGGAACAGGGGGTTTCTTCTGAAAAATTGCAAAAGTTAGTATAGTAACAAATTAGGTTTCTTTGTACTATTGCTTGTGATCAAGTTACTTTTATACAAGAAGTTGCGAAGTATCTACAAAGCCACAGGTCTGTACATACTTGAGTATTTCAGCATGGTGCAAGACAGTATAACTGTTAGTGACAGCTTAGCCAAATCAGATCCTTTCTGCTCTGCTCTGGGATACAGTACACAAATAGATCTTTACTAATGCTCAGCTAACTTACAAAGCTATCTGAGCTGTCGAAAATGGAACATAAGTCTTAAATCTCATCATTGGTTTTGCCTCCTGCCCCCTCTAAGAGCCTTAAGTTATCCTCTTGCAAAAATGCATGAATCAATGCCCATGATTACTCCTGATCCTACTTCTTCCACAGAAGGCAGCTACAAGAACAGAAGTAGAACACGCACCACTGGACCCGTACTGCACTGTGTGTAACTTGTTTATCATAAGTCAGTTGCTTGTTTAATAGCTGTAGATTGTCCTTGGTCGTTGTAGATCACTTGCTTGTAATACATCAAAGAAAAGTTGAATAGAAGTTAAAACCTTCTTCCAATGCTCAAGGAGACATGAAGAAACTCACTCAATTGCTCACACAACGGTGGTTTGTCTTTTCTCACCTTCTTAATAGTCTCTAGCATGGATCTTCCTCCATTCCAAGGTTTGGTGGATTTCCTCATGCAGTTCAGGCTTGCCATGCTGTGCCATTTCCTGTCCTCCAGTTTTCTGTGGAAAGCATTGGCCAGCATGAGCACACTGTCATACAGGTACAGGTTGGAAACCTGCAAACAATAATAAGAATGAGCCTCTTTTTTTATGTGAGCACCTTCCAAAGAAATGATAAAAACCAGCAAAGAAAACTAAAGAAGGCATAAGTAAGAACTAAAAGCTAGGTATGTTTGACATGTTCAACAGTCAAAGCATTTGAGACAAATGCCTGTGCTCCTCAGTCCCTCTGTCCAAGTGATTCTGGCACACAGGCACTGCCTGAGCATTACTGCAATGCAGTGCTGTAAAGAGAGATCACACTCCACATATAAACTCAAACTACAGAGGGAGTACAGCTATCTATCAATGAAAGACAAGGATTGCTACTTTTTCAACCCTTTCACCAAGGAGGGAAAGACAGAATGGAATTAAGTTCTTGAGGGGTTTATTCATTTGAGCAACTGGTAATTTCTGGAACAGCAAAATCCATTACACACACAACTCTTTAGAACAGAAGGAGGAGAAATTACAGTATTGTTTTGGTCTTAGCATCTCTTTCCACCAAATATACATGAGACTGGTTATGTGCTACTTTCTCTGTAGCTACTGAATTCAGCCTCCTTATTCTTCAATTCACATGAGAGATACAGAAATAAACAATTGATGATAAAGATTCCGGTACGAACAGAACACCACACTAGTAATGCTGAGTTATGTATTTAATTTTTCAAACCAAGACATGTCTAGGAATACATTATTAGATCTTTTGACAAGCAGTGGTATCCATCTCAAATGGTAAAACTTTAGTAGAGGAAGTTGGCTGAGACAAGTGATTTTAAAAAAGTAATTAAATACTCTCTACCTGTTCCCAGAGTTCACATGCACTCTTCTTCAAATGTATGCACAGGGGGTTAAATTTAGTCTTTACTAAACTCAAATCTTCACTTTACATCATTGGCCAGATACAGCTTTTTCTGCTAATACAGCAACAACAACAACACTAATAATAATAACATTTATTTGAGCTGTAGGCTTTAATCATTATCTAACTTTGCCATTTATCTCCTGGATTTTTCTAGTTCACCTTAGAAAGTAATGCCTAGAGACCAGGAAAGGGTTGCAGGTGGGAGTTAATTCAGTGCATACTTCCTATAAATGTGACTTTCTAGGTGTCCCAATAAAAGTGTCACTCTATGAAAGCTTAGACATGTATTATTGTTGAATCACTGGCTGCAAGTAAACTTCTGATGTCTATAAGATGCTAATCTTCAGAAACAAAATGTTTCATGTTCCATAATCTGGAGTTTGACGTAAATTGAAAAGCTAGGCACTTTGAAATATCTTCTAGTAGAAGTAAATCTGAACAAAATATATCTAAGCAAAAATTAATTTTGAAAGAATCAAAATACAAAACAAAAAAAAGATATTGCAAATACACACTTATTTAAGTGACTAAGCATAAAAAGGGATCTTAACATGAAAACAATGCAAAACCTATGAGATACTCTCATTTGGCATTGCCATCTTTTTTCCCTTTTTTTCTTTCCAGCCTTGTTGAACAAGCACTCTACACTGCCTTTATTTGCTATTTTATCCACTTAAATTTTCTGTTTAGAATATTTCCTGAAGTAGCTATATGCTATACTTCCTCTGGTTTCAAGAAAAGTAATCAAGGAGTTTTAAAAAAACTCAGCAACCAAGTCCCAGCAACCAAGTTTCTTCTGCTCAATTGCATCTGTTTCCCTATTCTGTAGATATTTCCAAACAACTTTCAAATAAAGCAACAAAGCGGATCCTTATTATTCAGGACGGCACTTTTCTTTTGGGCTAAACAACTCTTCACAGAAAAAAATCCAAACAAACCTCAGATCCCACAGGATACACCACCCCAAACCACAAAATCCACTTTCTTAGAAATAGGTCTTAAATACATAAGGAAAAATGACATTTCTTATAAGCCTTCATGATCCTCTTTGCTCCCAACTGAATTTGGTTTTGCACACTCACTTTTAACTGACAACAAATTGTCCGTTGCCTTGGAACACCCACAGATCAGAAATGCCTTGTATGTTCTCTGTTTGGCACTGTTCTTTTGCAGTTCTGGAAAACTGCAGCCTCATTCCCAAAAACAGTGCTTGGTTTGCTAGCAGAGAGCTCTGAGGCAAAATATAAGATGCACTTGGGTACACTGTTTTCTGCTTTTCATGTGCTTGGAGAAGACAACACAGTTCTGCACGTGACTGACAGAGCTTGGGAGAATTGCACTGAGGATCTCACCCTGCACAACCTTGCACCCAACTCAAATTACCTCCTGCTGCAGAGCAAAACAAAACAATCCTGTGTTTACCAACCTAATCCTCACTGTTCAGCTAGACCTTTAATGAACTTTGCATAACTATTGTTCCATTAATTTCATGTGAAAGAATGCTATAAACTGAGAGTTAGTAAGATGGGGTCTGCACAAGAGGAGTCTCCTCTACCTTTGTCCTTATTTTACATCTGGAGATCTGTACCAAGGCAGAAGAAAACATTGCAGAGAATACACCAGGGTACTTTTTTGCCATGGAAAGGATATGCTGCATGTTCTGTTGTATTATCCACTGGTCTTTTGCCACTCTGGTTCTCTTCTGCTGAAAGCCTCATTCCGAACATGAGTAAATGGTGCTTTTTAATCAGCAAAATTCCTTCCATCATATAATCATACTCTATTTACTCCAGTAAAATGACATGCATGCATAACTACATTTTACTCATTACTCACTGAAGAGTCAATATCTATGGAAGAGTAAGTTGCATCTTACTCACACAATCAACACTTCTATTTTAGAACAGAAAATATGCAAGCTAGGAAAAAAAAAAAACCAGCATCAAAATTTCCACAACTAAAGCTGGATCTCTAATAGTAAGAAAAACAAAAAATAAGACACAAACATTCTGGCCTGATCTCACAGTAAATTCAGGGCTCTAATAATTTTCTTTATTACATTCAAATACAGCAAAATCTCTGCATATGTCATAAATCATATTTGCAATATGAGTTTCCTGTAACCTCCAGAATATGCTGTGAAAAGAAAAAGGATTCAGCAGACATGGCCTGTATACCCTTGTTACTGCACCTGCACACATATTTTAATTTTTAGTGAACTTTCAAGTTCCCTATGAGTATGGACTTGACCACTGAAAGGGAATTTTTGAGATACCCAAGGGTTCAGCTGTTCTCTGATTCCACCAGTACTGTCAGAGGCATGAGAAAATAATTAATTTTAAAAATTCATCTTCTGGTAGCATTAAGAATTGGTAGCAAAGCAAGATAGAAGTGAAACAAGGCAACATACTTGGCTACTTTGGGTTTTCAAAGCTCTGGAGCATTTTTTAATTCCCCTATCTGGATATTCATAGGGGAGCAGAGGAAGAAAGGACATATCTTTCTGAAGAGATTTCCTTTAATAGAATAAAAATTCCTAGACTAGAACAAAGTACTTGATTTTGGTCATGTTTGGAGGAAGTGAAAGTAATTTTTAGTTCTTCTTTCTCTCCATTGCTGACAGTGTAAGAGCTGGAGGTACTGAAATGGTTTTTGATCTATCTGCTATAAGAATGATGGTGAGTGTTTCACCAATATGTTAAAGAATATACCCTGTACATTAATAATTTTAGGCATGTTCTGGTTTATCTTCTGGAAATTATTCCATACTTTATGAAGCTCTTTTTTACACTGAAGAAATAAATCCACCATACACTAGTAGAGCACAGCAGAAATTTTCAAGAATGGAAATCTATCACAGTATTAAATGTCATTTCATAGAAGTTTCTATGTGAATTTCATGAGATTTTCCAGAATGATTTTACTTTTAAAGTTATGTATGAAGAAAGCTCTTAGCTCCTTCAGAGGGACTAATCACAGACAAGTGCTCTTCTGAGAAGGCCAGCAAGCCACAAAGACTGACCCCAACTCCTGAGTGGCCAGCAGAGCCAGGAATCCAGCCAGAGATCAGCTGGAAGGCAAGCTGACACTGAGATGCCACTACTTCAAAAACTCATTCCCAAGCTGGGCATCTGTACCCTGCTGCTGCCAAAACTGCTCTGTGAGTGGCCACAGCAGTCAGCTCCAAGGATGAAGCAGATGGAAGAGGAGTTCAGAGCAAGTGCAGCCTGCCAGAAATGCCTGCTGCCTGAGGAAAGAGATCATGGTGACTGCTATGCACACCCCAGCATGCCCTAAACCTGTGTGTCAGCTTTCAGAGTTCAAGTACTGCCCGGTGCAGTTGCACATTTGTGCCTCTAATGACAGAGTGCATCTTAGCAGCAGCAGCAAAGATTAATGGTTTATTTATGGTATAATGGTGTGCTAACAAGGACATTGTTAGAGCAGAGGGACTGAAAATTTGACTTGTTTCATTTTCTTAAATACGCTTCAAAGAATTTCTTGGGTTGGAAGGGACCTTTAAGATCATCTAATTCCACCCCACCCCTGCTGTGGGCAGGAATGCCATTCACTAGACCAGATTGCTCAAAGCCCTGTCTGTCCTGGCCTTGGACACTGCCAGGGATGGGGCATTCACAACTTGTGAATGGAGGACTTGCCAGTGAGGACTGAAGCAAATAAATCATTGAGTACTTCAGCCTTCTCCTTATCTTGAGTAACCAAGTCTCCTATTTCCGTTCAGAGGGTTCATATTTTTGCTCATTTTCTTTTTATCATCAACTGTACATATAGAAGATTTGGGGTTTTCCCTGGCACTCGTGGTCAAACTTAATTCTATCCAGGCTTTAGTTTTCCAAACCTAATCCCTGACTGCTCAGACAATTTCTCCTTATTCCCTACCAGCTTCCTGTCCCAGATTCCAGTCTTTGTAGACTGCCTTTTAGTGTTTTGAGTTTGTCCAGGAACTACTTTTTCATCCATGCAGGCCTCCTGGCATTTTTGACTGACTTCTCTTCCTTCTGGATCCTCCTCAGAGCACTCCTGGCTGTATCATTGCAGCCCACATGCATCAACGGCAGCAGATCATGGTCTGTGGGCTGTATGAGGCCTTGTAGGCTCTCAGTCCCATCCCTGGTACAATGTCATATCAGAAACCAGGTGCCTCCATGTCTCTCAGAAGAAAGTCACCTACTGCTCTCACCTGCTGCAGCTGAGTCAGTTGCTACACAAGGAGCAGATGAGGCTGCCTTAGTCAGCTCCAGCCTCTCCCCTGATGTGAAGGGTCTTTTCAGCCTGCAAGTGGTAAAGTGGCTCTGCACAGGCACATCAGGCTTTGAGGAAAGTCTCTTCCCCCTGCAGGTTTTGCAAGTTTTCACTCTCTTCATCACTCTCCCTCCCTCCTGGGTGTGCCAGTGGGAGAGTTCAGCTGTGGGTCCACTGCAGACTGTGCTTGGAGCCAGCTCTCCATCTCCTTCCCAGCCTCCCTGACGTTCTTCCCCCTTTCCATGGGCTGCTGCAGCTCAGCCAGGTGTGTCTGGAGGTTCTGTGCCTGGACACACCCTTCACGGGCAGTGACACCAGGAGATGGGGCCCGGCCATTCCTGGAGACTGAGGCCTGCACTGCGGCCTCTCCCTTCAGCAGCCCCAGCTGGTGGAGGCACACAAAGTGCCACACCACACCCCCGTCCCGGCCACCACTGTCCCCAGGGCTGCCTCGGGAGGCTGGGGGCTGCCTGCTGTTTGTCCTGGTCCTGCCCACAGCCACCAGCCTCTCTCGTGGGCAGAGCCCACTGTGACACAGCGCACCAGTGCCTAGGTTATAAATACACACACTTGCTCAGGGAGAGAGGGATCACAGCCAGCACTCTGGCATTCATGGAAACACAGTCAAAAAACAAACGTTCATTAAAGACTCAAATGTCAGCTTCCAACTTCCAAAGGGCTATTTATTTATTATCCCTAAGGCAAATCAAATAAAATGACTAAAATTTTCCTACAACCACCAAAAAACAGGCCTCAACTGTATATTTATTCGAGCCTTCTGACACTAAGGAATCTAACTACCGTATTATTTAGTGTTTTGCCCATTCTAGTTTTAAGTATCTCAATGAGCTTTCCAAAGAGTTCTTTGTAAGACTGCACTCTCAGAATCTCTTTTTAATTGATAAGCAGCTCTTTGTCATTTTCTCCTGTTTTTACACAGCTACACATATCACAACACTCTTCCCTTCTTACAGGTTCTATTCTCTGAATGCCTACTGTCCTTCAGCTATTTATTATGGGCATTTACCATTATGAGTGTTTTCTTTGCCAGTATGTTTTGTAACAATGTGTCAGCAATAACACAAGGCCTGGATTACCCTGTAATGCTCAAATTTGTTAGCTGGAGGCATTGGCTTCACTCACTAAACATCTCAGGAATTTGGCACAGCTAACATTAACTATGCAAGGAAAGTCTAGTAGGAGTGCCTTGATAAAGAAAACTGAACATAACCACGAGTCAAACAGAAGGACAAGAGGTAAATGATGGAATTGCAAAACAGCATAAAAGATTATAATTTTATCCTACCTCATTTGTAAATAAATATAGGTACAAATTAGGTTTCAGAGGCAATAACAAATGAAAAATGGAGGTACTGATGCTTTCTTTGAGCCACTGCTGTCTGCTTCCTGATTGAGCAGTGAACAAAAATTCAATGAAATGATTATGCAAATAGAGAAATCCATCAGTCAAAAGAGGCAGAGAGGAAAAGATCATTGCAGAGCCTACCTGGACTTTTAGCCTCCAGCGTGATCACAAAACCTCCCATGGCCACGGGACACCCACAGTGCTTTGGGGTTTTTAATGAATTCTTCTGCTAACACACCTTGTAAAAAACACAAGCCATTGGGCTTCAGGGAGAGATTTGTGCTGTGCAATGGGCAGTAAAGTCAGTTCAAGGATACTTTACATTCACATTGTACTCAGATACAATTTCATTGTGACTGAACATCTGGCCAAAAATCCAAATTAAACTTCGCTAAAGAGACTAGCAAATATAGGTTTGCATCAAAAGAAAGGGGAAAATGTGGCTCATCAATCCTTTATGGGAGAAAGTGAATGCTTTAATAGGGTTTAATCAATATTTACTGCCCCTCAGTAGCACTCTACAGTTGTGTAATAATAGCAGTGTTAACAAGCCAAATGAGAGTAAGGCCATTTAGTTGGACAAAACTGCAGCATCAGGCCCTTAAGTTTAGGCACTCAAACACATCCTAAAACATAACTTCACTTACAGTCGTTATATTGCAGCGACTCCTGAACAAAAAATAGATCAGAAATAAAAACCCAGCTTTGTAGGAGCAACTGCTAAGAGATGCCAACGTAGATATCTGATGGACACACACTGAAGAATGGAATTTTTGTTCAAGGAGAAGATCAGCTCTTTCACTGAATATCCTCCCACACTTCTCAATGTCTCCTCAAATATGTCCAAGCAATGCCTGGAATAGTTCTTCAGTAGAGAGGCTGGACTCAATCAGGAATAACCTCATTCATTTTGTGACACAGTATGCTGTGGTTTTCTTTTTGCCTTTTCAATTCTGCTATGTATTTTGGGTCATACTAAATGATTTCACATACATTATGTCCCTGTAATATATTTTAATATCTTTAGAATCTTACATGCATTGAACTCATCAACTACTTAAATGGTAAGCAAGGGCAAAACAAACTAATGGGAATTATATTTCTAAAGAGAAATCTTTCTTAAAAAACATTAAACAAATCTGGTGTTGAATTTATGAATGCATTGTGACCAACCTGATGAAAGAAAAAAATACCTTCATCAAAAATTGAGTTTGTAGAGTGCCATCAAAACTAATACTTCAACGGAAATATTTTGGAAAGAAGCAAATTATACAGCAAAAGTTTTTCAAATTGAGTGTGTAAGAACATTTCTGAAATAATCTAAAATGTTTAATAGCAATTATACCACTATATACCATTCAAATGCCATGTGAGGATGCATACTAGGTCTGGCTAGGACTAAATCCTGAAGTGCTTCAGTGCTTTCTCTCCAGATGAGGTAACACTGATGGCCCAAACCACAGGATACCAATGGCCAATGGGAGAAAGCAAGTTCTAAACTGTGTTTTTCCATTTAGCAAAAGTAAATGAGATGGACACAAAAAATCCTACCTGAAGAATAAGACAGTGAGAAATGCAGTCCTCTGAAGTCAAATAAAATGATCAAGACAGGAAACTTTATAAAGCTTTTTCTCCACTTGAAGCAGAAACCCAGATGAGTATATTATACGTGCAAGAAATAAAGGCATGAGCAAAATTTTGACAAGTGGGTTGATGGAATAAGATTGGATTTCCACAAAGCATTCAGAACAGATGAGTTTTTGGATGAGCTTGCAGAACAGCCTGATCTTTAAAAGGCTTGTCAGAATGCCAAACTGGGATGATCACCCACTGAAAAACAACCTTCCAGGATATGGTACTAAAGACACAGAGAACAAAATCGTTCCAAAAAGATTTTCATTAATTTAGCCAGAACAAAGTTAATAATCCATGACGTAAATGTTTCTTTCTTCACTAGCTTGTTAAAAGTGCTAAATTCTCCCCTAGAAAAATACTACAGCTAGAGGTTGACAGAGATTAGCTTATTCTTCTTCAAAGTCATTAAATAAATAATTAACCAACAATAGCTGGGAAGTTACCTTGACAACAAACAATTATTAATATGAGACTGCCCAAGGGAGAATGAGGCAGGGATTTCCAAACTGTGGTGTTAATCAAAGTACTTCAAAGGAACACAAAGACTCAGTGCTGGCAGGCGGTCACTGCCTCTGGTGGATTCATGCAGCCTGACATGGAGCTTGGAGCTCCTGCAGCCTCTGGCAACGAGGGTAATTCAGTGATGTACTTCTCTACAGCAAAAGGTCACCACTATTTTTTTTAAGCAGGAAAAGGGAAACAGAAAACCTGAATTACAGGACCATTAATAACATGTCAGTCACACTCAAATTAATATGAGCTGTATGTCCATAAGGTGTTACATAAGATGTTTTGGCAAAACCTATGAAAATAAATGCAGCTATGGAACACTTCAGGTGTAACTGCACATGACAAACACATCCTGTATTCAATCTGTAGACACTTAGAAATATACTGGGGACAGCTAATTTGGAGAGCTCTCACATGTGCCCTCTGTCTTTCATGCCAATGTAATTGAACATTAAAGTTACGGAATCAGCTGCCACTTCTTTATCTCTCTTGTTTTTAAGACCATAGAGAAGGAACTAATGGGCAAAGCATAATATTGCCACACCATTCTCTCAAAGACAGTTTCTAAGATGGTATAAAATTTCTGGAAAACACAAACTGAGAATGTTTAATTTCCCAAAATCCACATCTGGAAGTCAGCAGGACGAGGCTCCTTATCTAAAGATCCTTATCAATTACCTTTAGTAATAGGACATGAGGCCGTTGGTGTTAGCAAACCAGCTCCTAGTTACCAGTTTGCAAATTTGCAAATTAGGACTTGCTCACTGGCCTGTCAGAGCCCTTCAGATGAGTCTCTGAATTAGATTATGCATAAACCAGCATAGGCAGCAACACTCAAAATCCTGCTGTAATGGAAGATTATTCCCCAATGAGTGATTTGTTGGTGCAGCATAGATAATTTTTCATCATACAGGAAATTGCTTTGATCCTCTGAAATGAGCAGTCTTTGTTCTCATTACAGCATACCTCAGAGTTACTAACAAAGATCAAAAGTGTCTTTTCTTTCTGAGCCAAGGCAGACATAGACTTTCCCTTGTGCAGAACAATACAGCCACGCTCAGGGTGTGTGTTTGACTTTTCCCAAATTTTGCCATGGCTAGGACAGACCCTGAGCCAGCAGAGCTTCTCTTCAAGGAGGAACTGTTCGTATCTGCTCCTTAAAGGATTTCAGTCTCTGCAGATACAACTTTTCAGTAGGGTGCAAATAAGTAAAATTAACACCCCTAGCCCTTGGGGAATCTTAACCCACTTCCCTTCCTGACAATCTCTCTGTCTCTCCTGGTCTGAAACTCTTCCAAGCCAAGACAGGATCTTGCAGAAGCCCTGACCTAACACATGCTCCTGAGCAGGCTGCAGCAGCCCAGGCTGGTGACAGCCCCTCCCTAAGCCTAACCAAGCCCCTTCTCCATCATCCACCATGCACACCCACACTGGACAGCCCACAGGCTCAACCACAGTGTCCTCACTCAACCCATCTCAGTTTAAGACTAAGTTTGCAATTAAATGGTTTTTAAGTGAGTTTATATTCTAAGTCCACTAAAGTTTATACCTATATTCAACACCTTCAACAATGATACAAATGAGATTTTTAACTGTGTCTAAAGTAAACCAAAACACACAAGTCCCATTGAAAGTCCAAGGCCTTTGTTTCTGAATTATTGCACTATCATTGGAAATAGCACCTATTAAATAATATTTAAATTACTGCAAGAAAAATTCTGATATCTGGGACAAATTGCCAAGAAATGTCAAGATGTTGCTAACATCAGAGTCAGATGTGTTACCAAAACCTGAAACTTGAACTAGCAGTGCATATTTTACATGCTCAGACAATTAGCAGCTGCTGGAGACTTCTGAGACTATTGGAAAGGACAGACTGAATACATCAGCTTGATTCAGTCCATTACCTAAATATGAAATGCTCTGCAGCCCAATACCTATCAGAGTTCTATTACCCTCCCAGATTAACTCTTTCACAACAGATGTCTTATAAGCATAAATGCAATAAGAAAGCTGTAATATCACAGGACTGTGATGGCACAACATTTTTCAAATATAAAAAGATTCTTAAGAGAATGAAATATGCAAAATCAGCTCTGAGTTAGTGCAACCACTTGCTGATACTTCATAGACATAATGTCACACCTAAAGCACTCAGCACTGGGAAATAAAATAAATTAATTAAGTCAGGAAACGTTGACCAGCTCAGATTTATCTGTACTTATTTCCTTCCTCCTCTGAGTCAATACAGCAAATGGCAATTTAAGAATGTGCAAATGGCAAAATTTAAGAATGGCAAATTCTTAAGATGGATGTTTTTCTGCTGTGCACAGCTACTGACCTGCAGCATCTGAAGATAGCCTTCCTGCGGATCACACAGCAGCGATGATATTCGGTGGTTGTTCCTCATGCACCTCTGGTTGTTGTCCCTTGCCAGAGGGAAAATCTGCCGGATCACTGTCATCCTCCCCAGAGCACTGTGCACCAACTCTAATATTTCATTATCAGTGATTTCCTGTGAACGGAGACACAGCCATTTAAAAACATATGTTTGTCCAGGACATTTTATGTATTTCTTTCATTACTGATTAAATGTTTTTTTAAAAGACAATAGGAGAAATATTTTAGAGATGCACATGCTTAGTCTACGCCAAATGTTATTTTGTGTTTAATAATAACAATGCTACTTTTTTATGCATCATCTGAAACAAAAGAAAACAGCCTAACACAATACCATCCATCTTGGCAATACTACAATTTTGCAGATGCAGTTCCTCAAAGGAAAGCACCAAAATGGTCTCAATAGATTTCTTTAAAAAAAAAAAAAAAAAAAGCCTTGAAATGAAATTTATATAGAAAGACCTTTTGTTTGACAGACTAGAACCTTACTATATCCTCAGGACAAAATAACAATCGAAAAACGTAACAATCTTCAGGAAATATGGCTCTTTCACCTGTGAACAACATTACAAGAAAGCACTTTTCCCATAAGTACAGTAGATCATTTCTGCAGACTAATCCTGATAATGACTCAAGGAAGTCTTTTGAGGTTGTCTGTATTAGGAAATAAAAAATAGAAGAAACTTTATGGAGGGGTCTGACACATTTAGGAACATCAGTTTGTGCACACAGAAAAATCTGGGAGAAGATATAAGGAGACCTCAAGGACAGGCTGCTTTTCTTTCCAGGCTTCACAATTTCTAAAGCTTCTCTGCAGACCTTCACATGCCCCAGCCTCCTAATCCATCCTGGGACAGAGCCTGCATCTACTGCTCTTATAGGGAGGCTGAAGCCAGCTCTGCCCCATGCTTTACATATTTCGTGTTTAAAGACAGACACAAAAACAAAACCTCCTTTTTTTTTTTACCCCAGTTTGAAAATCACAGGCTTAGCTGATCCTGAAATCATAAAAAAGGGGCAGCTTGTGATGTTTTTGTCCTGGCAGGAGTTCATTGTGAGGAAAGGCACACAGAATCACAAATCTAACTGCTGCCTGAGCTCACCCTCCAGGCACCTGCTGTACATCCCAGCTCTTCACCAGGGCCACCAGCAGCATCTGCAAATCACATCAGCCCAACCCCAGCACAGCTGGACTGCCCTGGCTGCACAGCTGGGCCAGCCCAGTGCCTCTCTCAGCCCCTTGCAGCTCAGGGGCTGCAAATTACTCATGTTGCTGCAGGTGTTTGGTCAACAGGGCCCACACCTTGTGATGCATCATCAGCAGAAGTGAGCCTGGCCCCGGACATTTAACATTCAAGAAAAAATTATTTTGTTTTCTTGCCATTTTCTCTGTCAAGCTGTGAGGGAAATGACCATGGGGTTATAATAATTACTTGTTATGGTTGACTAGTACTGTACCTTGGCTCAATGCAGTTCTTCTTTGCCAATTTTCCTTTTTTGTTAGGAACATGAATTTTTAACTTTGCAGAAGGTGAAATTCATTGCATTAATGACAGACCAACTGGTGTGGCATAAAAACAGTAAATCAGAAAACAAATTTATTCTTTTAGAAGACAAAGGTTTTGAGGCTTAATAGAAAATGTTGGGCAGCATTTTCTAGCCTTACAAGGAGACAATATAGCAGACCCCCAAGCTATACAGACCCCTCAAGATTTCCCCTCAGTGGATGTGAAGGGTGTTAAAACACACCTCTAAGCTGAAGTCTGAGGGAGAGACAATTTAATGGCATAACTTTCACTCATAACCTCCTAGGCTGCATCCCTTGGTAGGCACACAGACCAAATGGCTGAAAACTGAAAGAACAAAGAATCACACTTCATCCAAACCTTCAGTTCAGCTCTCACCACACACATTTTGTGTCCCCTCTAAGTGATACACAGCCATTCAAAGATGTGCAGAAACACAAATATTGGTCACTTCTGGAATTAGTTTATCTGTTCATTTATCTGCACACACAGAACTTCAGTTATTATTCATATTGCTCAGGGGAATACTTAAATCTGCTTTAGTTGTGCTCAACTATCATAACACAAATCACAAAATGAGACAATTATGTTTCACATTGCAATCTCTCTTTTCCTAGAGGTAATGACAGAAAATTATACATTTTAATGACATTAATAATTTAAAGAACTGAAACATATTTCCAGAAAATATATCCCTGAGAAAACTGGAGGATTAAACAGAACAGCAGTGAGAACAAGGATGCTCATGGAGACAAGTTAGAGATTTATTTGGATTTTTTCAGTAGTATCAATACTGTTTGATGGGTTATTCTAACTCCCCTCAATGCACTATTTACATCTATAAATGAACACTTGTTGAAAATCCAGAAAACATCATTCAATTAGCTATTTTTCGAGAAGGTTCATCACAGCTTACCCTGGAGGTAGACTTGTTCAACATTTACATATTGCTGGCTTCTCTACATCCCACATGAACAGACACACACACACACATGTAAATAAAAAGACTGATCCTTTAGAGAAAGAACACCGTCCACTTTTCTTACCACAGAAATGTTCTAATACAATGAACAATTGTTCTGATACAGTGGATGAATTCTAATGATCTGTGCACAATCATTTGTCCAACTCCCATCCTCATTGTCCTCCCACACATCCAGTGCTACACCTCACTTCTTTTTACCCAATGCTCCTAAAAGTTTCTACAGGGATGTAGTCCTAATTTAATTTAATTAGCTCTATTTCTAGATATGAGGACTCTGCACTGGGTATCCAGAAGTCTTTCTCAGAACATAGTGAGTACCTATACAGCAAAAGATCTGATTTAACAAAATATTATTCCATACTAAAAAACTCTTGCGGGGCAGGCTGGAAAGCACACAAAATGATAGTAAAACCTGGACAAAGCAAACAAAAAAACCACCATTGATATTAGTGTGGAAAAAATTATTATTATTCACCGATAAAACAACTCATCAAAGCTCATCTATGACCTTGCTCCTAGCTGACTGAGACTCTTTCTGTGTAATTCCACATCATTAGAATCAGGCCAGTTCTAAACTCTACAAATTTCTTTGGGCATGATGCAAGTACATATCCAGTACTGTTTCAAGTCTATGTATAACTTTCAAGCAGTTATCAGAAGAAGAAAAGCCACAGATTTCTGCGGGAATAAATAAATAAATATAAATGCTGCAGTGTCGAAGACCGCAGCCAAAAGGAGAGAAGTGAGATTTCCTTAGGCAAGTAATAAATACAGAGTACCTGGAATACAATTAGAATAAATTGTAATTGCAAATTACTACATTTTGCATTGAAATGTGTCATTTCCTAAATCTTCTGAAATTTCCACACTGTGTTCCTTGTATTTCTATTCTATTTTTAAACTTTTTTTACTCTGTATTTTTGTACAATTTGAGAATATCTTAGAATGTTTGCCCCACTTGCATTTGTAAATGATTATTAAAAGGTCTGAAGTTTTCCAAGAAAAAGTAAGATATAGGCAAGCGTTAAAAATTTACCAGCTTCTGGTTATCAAAGTAAACACAAATATCATTACACAGATTGGTGCTTTAAAATGAAACAAAGAAAATAAGATTAGGCACTTCCATATGAAAAGAAAAAGTGAGCAGGGCCCCAGTCCTGGCTCTACCCAAGCAAAAATTAGGCCACAACAATTTGCATGGGGACTGTTGATCACCCAAAATGCACATAACATAGGCATTTCTGGAAAAATATTCTCCAGACAAGTGAAGAAAAACCACTGTATTCATAAGGTTTTTTTCTCCCAAAGTGAGTTTTCCCAATATTGCTCTACAGCCATGTGCTAAGAAAACTGCTCATCATTCATTATCTTACACCTGCCTACATGCTGCCCTTGGGGAATAAAGTATCTTGCTGAGCTAGACTTTATCTGATAATTACCATTCTATTTTCTACTCATTTTTCTCAACTTTCAAAAATATTTTATAAAGAAAAATAATAAAGAGGTGCCCAGATGACAGCTGAGAAGCCATTTGATTGTCAAATCAAGAGGACCAGTAGTACCTACAGACATACTGGGCACATCTGATGTGGTGGAAGGAAAGAAAACAAATATTGGCAGAAGCAACAGAAGTGCAGGGTGGAAATGGAAAGTAAGAAGGACATCACACCAGGGGGTTGATGAGACACTTTCTTGTCCCTCACATAGAAAAATGTCCCCTATAGACAATGAAAAAGTGGTGAAGAGAGACCTATGAAAGCAGCAGAAAAAAGAATTGAGCTTGAGTACAGAGAAGGATTAGCAGAAAGATGCTCTGAGTGAATGTTCTGAGAGGGGAAAGGAAAAGCATCAATAGCCATTTTTCTGCACTATGCTCTGACTGATCACCTGGGCTGAGCTTGGGAAAGTTTTATCTGTCCACTGAAGATCTATAAATTAATCTACTGGCAGCACCACCAGCATCATTTGGAAAGCGTCATCTGTCCAAAAAGGAAGAATAAGGTCAACTGCTGTCTAAAATTTTTGACTGGTATTCAAGTGATGAGGACAATGTCATCTCCACATGGCCCAGAGTTCCCAAAGTCTCTTAGCACTCTAACTTCCTGTCTCAGGCTTTTCTGATGAATTGTCTACTCTTGCTATATTTCCAAAATTTTTTAATGCTTTTCTGGCAAAAAAAAATCCAAGAACTTTTCTTTCCACATCACTTTTCCCTTCTCTTTCTCAGCTAAGAGGGCTTTTCTGACAAATATCAAAATAGTTGGGAAGCATTCAGCCAAATACATTAGAGCTGCATTTGCTTTAGTAGTTTCTCTGTGCTTACTGACTCAAATCAGGATCTTTATTGAGAATTAAAAAGAGAAAATATTCAAAAGCAACTTTTTCTGGGTGTTAATCAGAGTTTAGTTTTATTTTTTTAATTAAAGCTTACAAGAATTTCAGGGTTTTTTTATTACTGAATACTTTGCTTTCCTATGGATTTGGAATTTGTATAATACTCTATTTCTACAGCTATTTGTTTCTGTTTTCTTATTGAAAACAGATTTCCACCAATAAGAAACTGGTCCCTGACTTTTTTTATTTTTAAGCATGGTTTTGTTTAGCACTGTAAAACCTACTGATGATTGTTTAAAAGCCCCAGTTATTAAGTTCAGGTTAGTATATGACGATCAACTGGTTTTCCACATTCTATCTACAGAAAAAGGCATATTTTTGCGGGGCCATTACAAATACAACTTACCTTTCTGCTATCCACCCCACAATGTTGCAGTGTAAGCTGTTTGATTTTTGTTTGCTTGCTTTTAAATGGGACAAATAACAGCACAACTTTTTCTAAGAGATAAAGAAATGAGCCCATTTTCAACCTTAGATTCAAGTTACTCTGCACAGCATTAAACTGTATGTTGAAACACAGGAATACAGAAATTTAGTCACACACTAACCCCTTCACTTCTTAAACCATTGTGCCCTGAAAAATACCCACAGGGGGTTGGCACTTAACTACAAGGACTTCTTTACCACATAGTACATTCATTTCTAGAGATTACCTGATCTTTTAGACAGTAAAAAAATAATGTAATGAAATTTCTACTAGTTCTCCCCACTATTGCCGTGGTTGCAGCTTGAGAACTTAGAAGCGAATATTGAATGCCAGCATTTGTTAGTCCATATGGCACAGAATGTGGTGATTCTAAAACTAAAAAAGAAGTTATTTTGTGGTAATAACAAATGCTCCTTTGTATCTGCTCTGATGTGGATTGATCTGAAACAATGAAAATCAATGTAATGTAAAAGCAACAAATAAAAACTGTAGTCAAGAGGGAGCTCTGATCTTTAGCTTTCAGACTTACTTTTTACACCTTACAATTAAATCTATTTTTAAAACATTAAAAGTGCGAGTAATTAATTACTAGGCATTCTTCTATCCAAACCACACACAATTACAACATAATCCTCCATTACAAATGATTGATACCAGGAAACACGATGCTCAGTTCATCCCTGGCTAAGTCAAATCACTGAGGTGTCCCCAAGGGTGGATTTGGCTGACAGAATCCAATCAAACACAGTCATTCCAGCTTATTCACTAGACAGAGAAGGATGGAGCTCTGTGATTTCCATGGCTGGAAATCAACCATGAGTCACAGATTCCATACATTCATGTTTACCACCAAAAGTACTGAATAAATGGTTCAGTAAGAAGTATATGCAGTAACTGCATAAACTGTCACTGTCATAACCACATTGAAAAAAGATACATGGAGAGTCCTGGAGCAGAAGGTGCAGATCAGAAAATACCCAGTGGTATTCAAAACACAGTTGTATTTGTCTTCCCATACTGACACTGAAGTTATTTAGCTGACTTATATAATGTGAGTAGGATGTTGAAAAATGAAGAATAAAAAACAAGAGCAGAACCAGGTGTGAAGATAGATGATGGGATGGAAGAAGGTAACCTAGGAAGTTGTTCCTATACACTCCCATACTTGGATCATAAACCATTTTCCAATACTAGATCTAATTTCCACTGCAGAAGATTAAATTGTATTTCCCTTATATTTCCAGATTGAAGATGTGATCATATTCTTGTTATGTTTGTATCCAAGCTTTTCAGCCTTTACACATGGGTCATATTTTACCAAGCTTTCATCACACTAAGTGCTTTCCTCTACATTTTCAACATTGTGCTGCACGCCTTGTTCTGTTTTAAAGTATTTTGCCCAAAACGTGCAATACTGTTCCAACAAAGCCAAGCTGATGTCAAACAGAGCAAAATAATTGCCTGCCTTATCTTCCAATGGATGTTTCTGGTATCGTATCTGAGGACTACATTTGCTAACTCAGCAGGACCACAACAGCACTGATTGTCATTCTGGCTTTTATCCACAAGGATTCTAAGCTGCTCCTGAAGATGCTCACCACCTATACCTCATTTTGTAGCCACGAGCAAAAGCACTACTCTATATTAAATCTCACCTGGAGGAGTGCTTCATATTCATCTAAAACAACTGGAACTACAACCAAGTGTTCTTAACAGTCTGGTAATAATTAATAGTTTCTATAAAGTCAGAATCAGGGAACTAAGTAAAAACATTACACCCACATTTTTCAAGTAATCACCTCTCACTTTATCTTCTGCTGTATATAAGCTTTTTTTATTACTTTTCATGATCCCTGGTATGAGTCATTTTGCAACACAGCCTTATTTTATAATCCCTTACTTTGTTACTCCTTTACACTTTTCCATAGTCCTTTTCTTAAATCAGTTTTTCTTTAGAATGCATCTCTGATTTCAAGTTCTGTGATGATAACCCACTGTCACCATAAGGATACCTTATTATGCCTTCATCTTCAGAGAATCCCACAGTTCTTCACCCACCCTTTACTTACTGTGCTATCTTTCCAAAAGCATTACTAGTTTCCCAAAGCTGTGAAGTTGGACAATCTTTTGATGTCCATTATCCCCATGGTCCTTTTCCCACCTCTCCCTCTTCTCCAAAAAGTTCATGTTACCATGGCATGATCACTTTCACACCAATTATCTTCTGGTTTCCTTAGCCCATTCTTCCTCAGCCATAATGAAATCTGAACTGATGGCTGCCTTAACATTTTAAACATGTACAGATAACGTCAATCAAAGCAAATTTGTGAAGCTCTGTCTGTGTCCCAACCCTATTTTCTCCACTGCAAGGAAATTAAAATCTTCCTTTATTTTAATTTTTTGTCTTTGGGGCATTTCTGTCAGAAAAAAAAAAAACCAAAAAAAAAAAACCAAAAAACAACAAAAAACAACAAAAAAACCCCAAACAAACAAACAAACAAAAAAACACACAAAAAAACCCCCAAAAAAACCCCCCAAAAAAAAAAACAAAAAAAAAAAAACCAAAAAACAACAAAAAACAACAAAAAAACCCCAAACAAACAAACAAACAAAAAAAAACCCAAAAAAAAAACCCCACACTTCCAAAAACAGTCTTCCTCAGTGTCTTCTGCATATTTCCAGGCACAAGTTTGTCCCTCACCTCTTCTCAGCATCAAAGTGGGTGCAGATGTTTTTTGACATGTAACACTACATTGCCTTTTTTTCAGTCCTACCTGCCCTTCACAAAAAGTGTTCTCCTATATCAATGAGTAGTCTTGTGCTTTGCCTGACGATGTCTCACAGCTTTTGATCAAACTACTGAATAAAAAAGAAGTTAAAAAATAAATTAAAGAAATTATGTCTTAATAGTGAAACAACTAATTTGAATTATATGTTGAATTATCTGCCAAATTCTGTACCGTTCCACTTCCAGGAAGAGTAGTTCATTGCTTTTTGTACTGATTTACATGTAAAAATAGTGAATATTTAGAAACTTGGAATTAGAATTAAATATATTGATATGAGGGAATAAATTTCTGTGTTTAATTTGATTATATTTTTGTTCAATATTCCCATTTTCCAGAATAATTCATCTTTTCTTTACCCTTGGAATGGAGATAATTTTAACCATGAAATGTCCCACAAAAAGGGAAATATGTTTTCTAACACTTTTTTATACTCCCAGACCTACTGCTGCTGCTAATAAAGAAGCAGACACAAGTTCCTGGAACACTGCTCCTGGTACAACATCATCCAAATTCAGTTTCAAGTATTGCTCCTGTACCTCTCCCACAGACACATGCCCTGGGCAAGGCACAGCATTTAATCAGAAAAGGTAGAAAAAGAGAAGGGGAGAATGAAAAACGTCATGAGGAGACAACAGAGATGCTTAATGCCAGGTATGAAAGAGAAAGAAAAGTAAGAGGAAAAATAAAAATAATTAAAAAATTGGGGGAAAAAACCCAGGAAATAAAAAACAGGGCCCATCTGTAACTGTGCCAGTCTTGCCAAAAGAAGCAGCAGCACACGTCTACCAAAGCTGGTGGGTCACTTCAACCATCAAAGGTATAAACAGCAAAGGTTCAAGCAGAACACCAGATATGTTCTAACAGATCTTCCAAAACTGCAGGTCATTGACAACTCCCCCCACAGGCAATGATAATAAAGTGTTTTGGACTATTCTGGAGACACAGCTAAGCATGTAGGAGTCATCATTTGGAAGAGTTTGCTTTTATACAAATTTATAAA
>VYZP01056304.1:0-10626 GCA_013400635.1 Hypocryptadius cinnamomeus
TTTTTTTTAAATTACAACCATAGCTGAGAGAAACATGTTGCCATGGAGAACAAACATAGGAAGGGTTGGCTCTAGGAACACCACTTTAGGCAGCTCAAAAACCAATTGCACCATTCCTGAGAAAGGATTTGATAAAGTCCTGTAAAACTCTACCAAGAAGATGTGAAAGATGGTGGTTGCTAATTCTGTAAGATAAAATGCTGCCAAGACAGTGTTGAGTCCTCTGACCTGAACCATACTACCTTGTTTTATTCTGGTAGTATGAGCTTAGATTGTTACCTGGGGGATGGAGAAGGGAAGAGGTCAAGGACTGGCTTGGGGAGGAAGACCTGCAAAGATTTCCCATGTTGCTAGTGAAAGCACAGATAAAGTGTCCTTAAAAGGATGTTTTTCACAAGGACCCACATCAGCTGCCTGAAGTAATAGAGAGGAGCACTCACTGGTGTGGTAGCTTATCTGTAGGTAGTTATCATTTTTCAGGATGCTTCTTGGGATGTTTTTGGCTCAGGCAATCTGTCTATCCAGAAATTACACCCCAAATTACACTCAAACTATGTTTCCCATCTTACTGCTCAAACTGGCCTGAAAGTACAAATGAGTCCTTCTAGAACTGTAAATATACCATCAAGCTCACTGCCTCCTGCAATTTCTAATTTCCAGCTTGTGAAAAAGGGAGGTGGAATGGCAGTGAAAGAAGCAACTGCCCAAGCATCTTGCAGTGTCTGCTAAGGATGGTATGTGGTTACCTTTCACTCACCTGCGATGAACTGGGAAAGGTGGCTGTGAGATGGTGATAGAAGGATTGTCCTTCTTCCAGAGTGTAGTAAATGGAGAAAACTTTGTCTAAAAACAAGTGTTTCCCATTGTTTTATTGTTTTCAACCTTTCAGGAATGGCAAATTCAGCCATGATGAACAAGAGCTTGAACCAATGCATGCTATCATGCTGCTTTGGTTTCACCCTGAAAACCTTCTGCTTTCTGTGCAGAGTTTTCGTTACATCTTCTAGGGAAATACTCTGGTATTAGTGTATTTCTGATTTAATTTGTCTGCTTGCACTTTTTGTATCCTTTTCTTCATTTTTCTTAAATTAATTGTATCAATTTTCTGTTCTCCCTCTGCACCTGAAATTTTATGCTGCTTATTTATTTATCTCTTTTTATTTATCTCTCAATATCTTTTTCAATCCTGTTTTTATTTGCTGTGGTCTTTTTCTCACTGTAGTGCACATATTGTTGGATAATACGTACCACCCTTGGATATGCTGTAATTGCTTTCTGAACAGTTTCCATTTCCTACATGTCCTTCCCTCCTCCCACACCTCCCATTAGGTGCTTAACCCACTGGATTGCCTCCAGCACTTCCCCATTCTTCTATGTTCAAAGTCCTTGGGGACTTTTTATTCCTCTTGTAGGTTCAGTCTGCAGTAATGAATCCAACTGGATTATGGTCATTAGTGAGTCCTCCACCTCTGTCTCCTAACAGCTGCATAGTTGAAAGTCAGAACTTTGGTCTTTTTTGCCACCTTTTAATACATTGAGGATATAGTACATGACTGTTGCTTGATTTATTTCTCTCATTGTGTCCCTGTTCCTGTGTGTCTGGGTAGCTGAAATCTCCTCTTATTAGTTTTGACATTTTTCTGTATCTCATATGCTTCTTGTTCTTTCTGATCCTATTTTTTTCTGGTTTATATCCAGTCCGTACTGCCACCCTATTGCCTTGAATTTTGAGCTATGATGATCCTTTCAAACAGCCGCAAAAACTTTTGGCTTCTTCAAAGTTTTTGCCTGTTGGAAAGAAAGAGTTTTGAACCAAGCCATTACTACCCCTCTGCCTGCAGCTCCCTCTCACAGTATTCTCAGTGCCCTGGCCCCAGATCAAGCAAATTAAGCACATGCTCAAGTTCAGTCACATGAGGAGCAGCATTAACCCACCAGAACTACTTACATGCTTAAGGCTGGCACAGGACTAAACTCTTCATTAAATCAAATGTTGGAGCTGTGATTTTCATGCAGCTTGGACAGTGAAGGCTGTATGTCATGTGAAAGGTGCACAGTAACTCCTTCTGGTAAACATGTAGGTGTGGAGGAAGAGAATTCTGTCCCACATCTACGTCTTAATAGCGAGTGTGTCTGTGTGCATTTGTGCACACACACAATTGCAGGGAGCACAGCACTGTGTTTGAGAATACCAAGCACATTGTAAAAGCAAATGTAAAGAATCTGGACCTCATTCATTGCCTGTAGATGCAGTAAAAAATTCCCATTGTGTTTAGTAGGCACAGTTTAGGGACTAAGACAAACACTGCAACAGCATTTATCAAACAGCTCCGTACCATGGACATATCTCTTACTGCAGTCTGACTCTGCTGTGCCTTACACTGTATGTACATACTTTACAGAGAGCGCTAGGTTGAATTAGTTTCCTTCTTCTGGGTTATGTTAATGCCTGAAAAAATATTTAATTAAGCATTTATAAATAATCTAATTTTTCTAACCTTTATCCTATCTCCTGCTCAGAGTCTTTAAACATTACAGTGATAATCCTACTGAGCATTTAGATAATTATGTACCAATGCTTTCTATCATAGATGACTTAGCAAATAGTGGGTTTTCCTATTGTATCTTAGTTGCAGGGTGAGCATTGTCAAAATTAATACTCATATGAGACAAGGATATTTATTCTAATCCGTGTCCTGTAGTTTTCAATAATGTTTTAAAGAAAATTAAATCACCTCTGAAAACTGAATTCTCAGGGTGAAATTGCATATTGTCATAGCCATGATGTGTCACATTCATTTTGTTACAAATGAATATATCAGCTTAGATTTATTTTAGCATGGCTTATGCTTTCCAAATTCAAGTTTTAAAGGTTCACTCTGAATAGTCTTTCAGCAAAATGCATCTGGAGAGACAGTTGGATCTCATTTATAAGCCTCTCTCCCTTTCTGCCTTATGCCATAATAAATGTTCTCAACTATAAGATTTTAGATGAGATCAATTGTACTTCCCGCTTATCCCCTTTTCTACTGGCAATTTAAAAAAAAAAAATTTTTTTCTTTTTCACGGCTTTTAAAAAGGGAGGACTTACTTGATTCATTTTTAAAAGTAGATAATTTAATAATCTTGAATTACTGCTTGAATTCCATCTGTATGTTGGTATTTATTACAACAAGCAAAACTAAGAGGACTGCTCACATCACAGCTTCTTTCTTTCACTGCCAAGAACTATTTGCCATATCAAACAAATTTGCTTCCAAACTTTTCTTTTTTAATATGTTCTAGTTTTTAATGGTTATCTTTGACAGGTGACTGCACAAACTGAAGTCCTAAAATGAATGAAGAACTCTAGATTCAAAGTATTCATTTTTTAATACTTCTGGATTGGGGAAAACTTTTAAATCTTTATCTTTGGATTAAATTGCTTAAAATATAAACTATTTTTTTTAAAGTGAAATAATTTACATCTCATGGCATAGTGAATAAGAAAATCCAGATGCAGACATTTAATGTTTGCCAGCCCTAGTAAGGCTGTAACAAAGAGGAGGAAGCATCAGATCTTTTGGGACACACCATAAGAGATTTCATGTCCAGAGAGGTCACTAAGAAGCTCACTGTAGCGTTTCTGACTGGGATGGAGTTAATGTTCTTGCAGCAGCCTGTAGGGCCCTGTGCTTTTCATCTGTGGCTAAACTAGCACGGATCACACACCAGTGTGTTGGCCATGGCTGAGAAGTGCTCCTGCAGCAGCAAGGCCCTCTCTTGTTCCTTGTCTTTCACCTCCTCCCCATTTCCCCAAAGGTGAGTAGACTGAGGCTGGGCAGGAGGTTGGGAGAGGACACAGATCAAGAATAGCCAGCCCCAACAGACCAAACTGACCAAACCAAAATGGAAAACAATGAAAGCCCACATTTTGCTGTGATTCCTGCATAATCCCATGAAAACTTGTGAAAGTGTTGTAACAAAACAAAATAGCCTAGAATGGAAGGTGACATAAAAAGCAAACAGATATACACAATATTTGCTTTGCTGCTCAAATACCAATGCCCTATATATGTATTCCTCAGCTTCCAATATTGTCGCTATGTGATATGATGTATCAATAAAGTGTGAAATGCTAAAAAAGTAATGAAAGATTTCATAAAGGAGATCCAAAAATATATCCCTCAATGGCAGCAATGTGTCTGTGCTTAGTATGTGATGCCATCACTGACCTATTTTTCTTTTTAAATTAATAGTTAACCATAACTCAACATATAACCACAAAACATATTCTCTAAAAGAAAACTGGAGGGGGAAAATCTCTATTATATGACCACAGGGTTCATTTTCTCAGGCCTTCAGCAGTCTGAATGCTCTTTAGCCCTTCTAGCAAATATCCACAATTCTGTTTGCACATTCATTCCAGGAGGACTCTGCCCAAGCAAGTGAGGCTCCTGAAAGAAAGTGACTTTGTCAAGTTCTGACAAAATGTTAGCTAAGAGTTAGTGTGCAGTGCCACTTTATGATGAATTGGGAGGTGACAGCAGCTTTCTAAGGGAAAGTCTGAGGTTTAGCTACACAATGAGCTTTCTGAGATATACAGACACACAGCATAGCAATGGCAGGAGGGGACAATCAGCTTCCTTCATTCCTAGGTCAAAGTACTTTCCCTCTGCTCATATAAATAGAGAATCTCTCTCTTGCAGTTGAGTACCACAATGGAAAAACATCTCAGTGTTTTCCCCTAATCACATAAATCAGTATAATATACATCTCTCTTGGCTGAAATGTCAACTTTCTGCAAAATCTAATCTATTTCATGTTTCTGATCATAATACAAAATTAATTGAATTTCATGTCAATGAGACTGCAGGTGCAGAATAACTCTTCTCTAAATAGAACCACAGCCACAGTTTTTAAGGCAGATTCATCAGAAATCAGTGTCATGGAGGTAATGGTGGTGTAATAACATCCAGCAGGTGGCCTAGAGAAGGAACTGCAAAGCATGGGGAAACTACTATAAATTGCCATCCTCTTCAATAAGAACAAAAGGTGAAGAGGAAACAGAGGAATCTTGCAGCAAGTGTCTTTCTGTTGAAAAACTGTTGCCAGCAGTTCTATTTAATTTGCTAACAGTAGTTGCAGTAAATGCAAGTGCTAGAGTGACCATGAGGAGTGGGGGAGGGGGGCGTGTGGGGAACTGTCTGCTAAAGAAATACCTTACATTTAAGTAATGTTAAATAGAATTTAGTGCAAGGAGGTGTAGAAGCAGTTTCTGCTAAGCAGATCAGGAAAATACTCCTTGATAAAATCTTACAACACATTTCCCTTATTTCCCTTAATGTAAGGATATATGACTTGGCATCTCTTGCTGAAAAGATGAATGTGAGTGTTGAGTGTTCACAAGGTCATTAGTCATTTTTAAAGGAAGATTCAAATATGGTTTATTTGTTAAGAGAAGGTAGAAACATTTATGTCACCTCTTCTGCCTGGTGTTTGCATGCAAGTGATATGCTTAATCAGGGGGTTTAGTGGGTGAGTGTCCCGCTGGGGGGTTACTGCACAGGGAGAGCAGGGCACGGGAGCTGGCTCTGTGCAGAGGCTGTCGCTTCAGGCAGAGCATTGCATGATCACAACTGCACTGCTTCCAGGGTCAGCACTAGTAAGTCAAAAGCAGTTTTAGCTACTTCTCCATAGCTGATTGATCAATTCATGACTCCTACAAGCCCAAGCCTGCTCTTTAGAGTGAACCGAGAGTCCTGGGGTCCCTGTTTCAGAGGCAATTAACTGTCCCTCAGCAGAATCAGCCGGGCTCATTCGCTCTGGCTCAGTCCCAGCACCCTGCTGAGCACCACAGAGCCAACCTCACGGCTTTGCATCATTCCTCCCAGGGCACTGAATTCCAGGAGGCTTATTAACTCCCTCAGCAGCACTTTGGGAGCAGACAGAGCCAGCTCAGATCTGCAGCCGTGTGCCAGAAACCATTGATCAGAGGGTGCTACAGGGCACAGCAAGGAGTCTGAGTCTCTTCTGTTCTCAGCTCCATCTCATGCTGAATGCTGGCTGACTTCAGTGGTGCTTCTTCAGTATCCCAGCACTGTATTTTCTACTAATCATATTTTTGGGGGACCAGCATTAGTGTGTCTTGATTTAGATAATAGAGAATTCAGCTGTAATATTTTTGGAGCTTACCTTACTGGAAGATGGAAGAGAGAATTTTTCCAAGGGTGGTTGTTGGGTGGCTTTGTGACCCTATAGTGATCTCAGCCCTAAAGCCTATCAGGTGGGAAATATGACTGGATTATGTCAACTGTACGTAGGCCATACAGCCCAGTACTAAGGCTGTGCTATTTAATCCGATATTTAAGAAGCCTGCTGCTATTATCAGAGACTGCATATGAGAATCACCTCCAGGAGTGATCAAAGGCACATCTGAGGTGGACACAGAGCAGATAAAAGAATTGTCCCACCCTCCATTTAGATACTGCACACTTTGCAAGAGGAGGCAAGAACTGTCTGAGCTGGGTGTGACTGATAACAAATCCTCTGCTTTCCATTAGGTGGATGCAGGTGTTAAAAAATTAAGCAAGGTACTGTATCAGCTATTCTATGCAGCCCCTACATACATCAAAGTTTTGTAGGCCAAGAAGTAAAAGTGTATCCTTCTATTGCTTTTTTTTCCTGCCTTGTGTTAAGGGAACAATCCTTTTGTGTCCTGCCAGCTCATGAAAGCACAAAGAATGAATTTATGTGCTTGTGAAAAAACCCTTCTGATAATACTTTCTGAAACCTTAAAAGGAGCTCCCAAATTGGTCTTTTATGTGAGTAAGTGCTGTCAAAGTTACAGAAGTGCTTTCTGGAGCAACTGTTGTGTAGAAACCTGTCGTAGTAAACACTCTCTTATTTCTGTTGCTTAGTTTTTATGTTGTTATGTGCAATAGGGAAGGTAATAAGAAAAACAAAATAATAGCTACTAGAACAATTATAACATTTAAGAAAAAGAGAAAACAGCAATGAAAATGTAGCTAAGGAAGCTTATTTGGTCACTGTACTTTCCAGAAAATATCCAGTCTATGCATTACTCTGTGAAAGCAGTCATGACAGTTGAATTGTTGTCAGAAAATCCCTATTACTATGGGAAAAAATGGGAACAAAATAGTTGCATTAAACTGAGACACAAACCCAATTTCTTTCCCAATACAGGACTAGAAAAAAAAATCCCACTTTTTTTTTGTCTCAACCTCACAGCAGGGTTTGACTCATAGTTGGGAATAATTTGATAATCTAAATCAAATAACCATCAACTTCCTGATTTATTTGCAACAGTATTTTTAATTTGTTTGTTGCATTGTCTCAGTTTTAGTTTAATAAGTAATGGTCTTTACATTTTAATGTGTTTATTAAATCTTTATATTGCAGTCTAAATTTCTTCTAATATGCAATAAGGAAAACTGTAGAGAGTTATTTGTTCTTTCAAATTGTATCTGTTTCAGCATGTCAAGACTGAAATATATCAGCTATAGTATTTGTGTACCCATTATTTCTCTTCCTTATAATGAAAATGTTCAAAAAGAAAGTAACTGAGAGGAAGGAATTCTCAGTCTGGTGAGAAGAGAAAAAATTTTCAGTGAAAAATAAGATATCAGCAGACAAAGAGTTAACTCAGATAGCTTTGAGGAAAATCCCCTCTCACAGAAAATAGCCAATATATTGGAGTTGCTGAGATGACAGTGTTTGATTTGACAGGGTACATAGAACTAGAATCACAGAATGATAGAACAGTTTGAGTTGGAAGGGACCTTAAGGATGGCATGGGCAGGGGCATCTTCCATTAAATCAGGTTTCTCAGGGACCAATTCGACCTGGCCTTGAACATTTCCAGGGATGGGGCATCCATAGTTTCCCTGGCCAACCTGTTCCACTACCTCATCACCCTCACAGCAGAGAATTTCTTCTTCAAATCTAATCGCAATCCCTCTTCATTTAGTTTAAAACCATTACAACCGTTTCCCCTTGTCTCATCAATACCTGCCCACGTGAAAACTCACTGTCCCTCTTTTTCAGAATACCCTTCAGGTACTGGAAGGTGCTGTAAGGTCTCCTCAGAGCATTCTCTTCTCCAGGCTGAACAGCTCCAGCTCTGTCAGCCTGTACTCATAGCAGAGATACTCCAGCCTTCTGACAACCTTTGTGGACTTCCTGTGAACCTTTCTAACAGGTCCATGTCTTTCTTGAACTGAGGACTCCAGATTTGCACATGGTATTCCAGGAGGGGTTCTTGCAAGGGCAGAGCAGATATTTCAGCAAAGTTGCATGGAAAACATAGATGTAGAAATGGACCTTTCCTAACAGCTAGTAGGAGTTTGTAACCATTAACTTAGGCAGGTAAGTATTAACGACAGCTAGGGTGCATGTTACTGACTGGCAGTGGATATCTCTGAGAAATGTGCCTTTATGTACTGTGTGCAAGGCGTGGCACAGGTGTGATTCCTTGCAGTTAGTGCCAGCTGACTGATGGCTCTGTGTGTGCTGGTGCCACCAGGAGTTACCTCTCACCATCTGGATAATGAACTGGGTTTTAGAGAATTGTCCCAAGGCTTCTCAGTGTCAGTCCTTATTGCTAACAAGTGAACATGCTACAAGTGAATCAGCTGTTTGGCAAGCCGTGCCAGTTTGGACCACAACGGGTCCGACAGTGCTGCTGGGCTCACTGGCCCACAAGTCCTCATGATGAGGGGCGTTCCCTCCTGTTTCCTTCAGCAATGGCCCTTTGCTTTTGTTTTGGGTTTTGTTGTTGGGTTTTGGGTGTTGGTTTTTTTTTGGTTTGGTTTGGTTTGGTTTTTTTTGTGAGGGGGTGACGCGGGGATGGTTTTTACACTTTAGGCATTGCTGGAGCTAAAAAAAATAAAAATAAAATTTACAGCTGTCCAATATTGCAGAGCATCAAACATATTTCAGCATTGGCTATTTGAGTAGGCTGAAGAATAATTTAAAAATTAAAATAACTAAGTGAAGAGAAAGTCAGAAGAAGGTCATTCAAAGAATGACTACAAAGAAACCTCTTACCTTTTCTGAAGATAGGTTTCTAGAACCTGTTTCTGTGGTAGTTGAGTGGTTTTGTTTGTTTTCTCTCAGCAGGGCTAAAGGTTGATCAGTTGATGATCTCTGCAGAAGCTTTATCTGTCTTCATCTTGCTCTAAACCAAGACTATTGTAATAACATATTTGATAGTAGTTTCTTAGTTTACAGGAATGGTTGGTCAGTTGTTATTACAGACCAAATAAATGTAATTAAAGTCAAACTGAAACGAAAAGCTGGAAGTTGAGTGCTGCATTAACCTGCCATGCTAGCCCAGATCTTGAATGCAATCTCAAAATTAAAAAGTATAATTTGTCTGGCTGTAATTATATTTGACTAATAGCAGAAATTTATTCTTGGTCTCATTCATTTTGGATTACTCCTATTTGTAAAATGAGCAATTGAAAGGACCTTGATGAAGGAGTATTTTTAAATTGTTTGCTTTTTAATGAGAGAAGAGAGATCAAACAGTAAGCTAGTTGTACCTCAGAGAAATTAATCTGTTAAGGGAGTGCAATGATTAGCGAGATTTTATCTGTGGAGAGGAGAGAAATCTGAAACTGCTCATTCAGATTCCAGTTTATTTCACCTGTGCCACTTCGTTAGGCAAAAGCTTGACTTTAAATTGGTACATGGGAGAAAATCTGCATTAATATAAGCTGACTAAAAGTGGGAGAATTTTCTGTTTTCTTTATTGTTTATTATAAATTTTTGTTTGGGTTAGATCTAATAAATTGTGTCTGTGCAAACAACCAACACATACATTCAGATAAAAAGAACAGAATATATCTCAGTGTTTCACTGACATGTGCAGTTAGGTGGCCCATTAGCACTTTCATCATGTGAGTGATAAAAGAGCCGTGTTAGGTCGAAATGCAGATTTCACCATTTGATGCTCCCATGGGGGAGCATCAAATGGTGAAATCTGCATTTCGACCTAACAGGGCTCTGAGTCATTCACCCAGAGAGAGAGCTCCGTATTCCCCTCAACCACTCTTGCACATGTCTTTAATATCAGTCCTCTCCATAGCACATTGTTCTGTATGTTATATTTGATGAGTAAATCTTCCAGCCATGGGAATTTACAATTAAAATAATGTTCACGTTGAGGACATTTCTGGTACCAGCTCTGTCCCTCATTATCCTACTCCTCTTTAAGCCTCTTAGATATGAAACTGAAATGGTTAGTTATATGTGGTAAAACAAGGAAAATCTATTTTTACTTTCAAATGATGAAACTTTCTGGTGCTTTGGCTGGGACTAAACTTGAGGGTGGTAAATTTTCAGCATGGTATGTAGGGAGTTAGCTACACGACTCATTAACATTAATTCCCATCTGTAAATAATTTTGAAATACTTTAACCAGCAGGGGAGCTATTTCATCTTTTATACTTAGCTGATTGTAAAAATGTATGCTGAAACCATCTGGCCTTAGTGCTTTGTTGGACTTCAAGCTTTTAACAGCCAGTCTGATTTCCTTCACTGAATTGGGGTTTTCTAATCCCTGGCTCAATTCTCCTTCCAAACTAGGCAATACTGTGTTGCTATTTGTTTGTCAATCAATCC